>JAZHYW010028999.1:0-135733 GCA_037355805.1 Ixodes ricinus | reverse complement strand
TTGCCAGATTCCGGAAAAAGAAACATTCTTAGTTACCACGTGGCAACTTTCGATAGCTGTGGCAATGTGAAAGCTGAGACTAAGACAGCAAAGAACTCAAAACGCCTGAAGAATACAACGCCCAGCACTTCAGAAAAGGAGGAGCACCAGTTAGAGATGTGTTGAGGGCACCATTCGCAAATTCGCAGTGCATAGACACCTTTAACCATGCAACCCTCTCTTTGTTTACCAAACTACAATAACCTTTTCACCAGTTTCCCAGTATCAAAGAAATATTCAACAAGAAAATACTGCTGTGACGACGCAAAGGACTGCACCCGAAGCAGAGCACAACATGTTTTTAGGAGAGACAACAAACTGATGTCGACTCACGGTCAGAGCCGGCATATTTGTCCAGCGGCTCCTCGTTGTGCAGGAACATGGTCTGTAACAGCCTCACCAGGTGCTGTTTTTCTTGGATATCACTGTTGTTGTTGACTGGAACATGCTTCATGAGAAGTTTCCTCAAATGCCCTGAAAAGGGACATACCATGCAGCTGTGCCATGATGAAGATGCCAGACACCCAGAGAATATCTCTCCGTACATCAGAGAATAAGTCATTACAAGAGCCAGGGCAAACAGGTTACAACTTCAAAAAAGATGCGACGCCTTTTTTTTTTTTTTTTTTGCAATTAACTGTTAACTTTGTTCATAGTTGCATTGCAATTGCTTTCTTTGTACAACGGGAAATGTGGGTCTTGCCCAAGCTTTCATGAATCCTTACTCTTTGTTTCGATTCATTATGTTTTAGTGCCATTTATGTGCCTTTGGAGTTAAAGACAACTAATTAAATTTAAATAGGAAAGGCCATTCAAACTTTATAATGTAGACAGACACAAGCAGTTCATGGCAGCCATGTTAGACCAAGACAGTATAATGACACTGGGCTCTGGTGCAGTGGAACAATGTGGAGTAAAGGCTTTAGTATTGTAGTCGACAAGTTGCTAGGTTTTCTTATACAGTTATCCCTCGATATAACTAAGTCAACGGGACGGCAAAATATTTGATATGATCGGTAATTTGATAAAAAAACAGATAAAAAAAAACAGCGCCAGCACCCTTGAAGGTGGACGGGAAAACTGCGGAAGACTCTGGTCGTGTATTTAATCAAACAAACTTTGGTTATTTATGAACATCCCACGGCAGCTTTACCGAGTAAAAAATAATTAGGTAGAGTTTGCCGATAATTTCCATTCAGGTATCAGTTCTCCTCGAACTGCTTCAGGCATCGCAAGAGCACTGTCATGCCGCTACACTCCACTTTGTTTCGAAGCAGCCGTAGGATATTTCAGCGTCTTCGCAGTCGTCGGCGTTTCCTGAAGTGCCTCTCCGACGTCGCTCGTGTTTACCCTGGTTGCACGCAAGGTCTACCATTGCAGCATTTGTGGCAGGAGCAACAACGGGAACGTCCGCATCGACAAGCGCGAACGAATCCAAGTTATCCTCGGTGGCTCTGCCAACATGTTTTCACACACTCCTGTAGAGATTGTTGCAGCTATGAAAATCGTGCGTGCGGCTCGGCAAGCATGCTCACGAGAGAAAATCCAAAGTGCACAAAGCAGTTGGCGATCTTTTATCTTTGGGTCGCGGGCGCGCTTTCTCCTGCATGAGAAACTTCTTGAACCCATCCAATGTGCCTTTTTTGTCCTGCAAAATGGTAGACAGTGTCAAACAGCCAATGCCGGAATGTCAGATTCTTTGGCGATTTTGGACTTGGGCCGGTCACTTTCCTCAACCTCAAGCGACTCTCGGTAAACACTCCCCATCTCCCATGTGACGCATGTGTGTGTAGTACGCCGCAGGAGACGCGCGTCGGGGGCTCCTGGAGGAATGATTTCTTTCGGTCTCCATCGCTCCCTTGACCTGATTCCGACAGGAGTCGGGCAGCATCAGCCGCGGGTGCTGTAAGTAGCGTTGAAATGTTGATGCTGCTCCCTGCCCGCGTCCGCATCGAAAGCAGCACTTTGCCAGCTCTGCACGCTCTGCCCTCCGTCACCCATTTACTCCGTTTTCTCAGTTTGCCGTTTGCCTCGGTGGAGAAGGGGAGGGAACGCAAGGGTCTCCCGTGCACCTCCATGTAGGCTTGCATGCTTTCGGCGCCGCGACCTTTGTAATAAGCATGGTCGGCCGCCGATACACTTCAAATAATCCGTTTCAATATGCATGCATTTCAGTTGGCACCACGTCGAACTTCGATGAAAGCGATAATTTGAAAAAAGCGATCTTGCTATAACGAGGATTACTGTAGTTAATTATTCTCATTATTAACTCTCAAATTGACACTCACATAAGTAGGGTATTATAATCAGTTAAACAAAATCACTCGCACAGCGTCTCTCTACTGCTGTATGTCTGCCATCTGAAAACTTTTCGGGGTCCGATGTCATCCATCCTCCTCTCACTCCTCTCTTCCTGTGTCCCTCCTTCCGCATTCGGGTCAGTTGACGACAGTATAAAGAGGCTGATTATGAGTCTTATTAGTTTCAATATGTACAAACACTCCACCGGTCCGGTTTCATCCAATTATGGCCCTGTGGTGCGCATAAGGAAGCCTAGCTAGGCAGTTGCACTAACCAAACAGTTCCATGGCAGCATATCAGAATACAGCATACAGGTCTCTATAAAAAATTTGGCTCCAACAAGACTGGTCTGTCAATCAATGAATCATGTTTACAGAGGTTACAGGGTTTTGAAAGACTTTGGGAAAAGACCTCGAGAGCTCTGAAGGACCCTCAATTACATGCAAAGACCTTTTTGAGGATTCAGAATGATAGGCTGCCCTTGTTTTAAGATAAAGTGCTTTAATATATTTTACTACATGGCAACAAGGAATAAATTTCTGAAGTGGTGTCTCTGCAAAACATTTGAAAGGCAGCTCCTCCAGCTTTTTTCATCGTTATCAGGAACACTGACCCTATTTGCACTTTTTAGTTTTCTTGAGGTTGTTTAATATGACAATGTAAGCAATGTCACTCCCTACCTGTGCCTTTAACATATGCCTACTGCAATAGCTAAAGTGTTGAGCCTAATTTTCCCAATTCTGGATTGCATTATTTCATCATCCATGTGGCACTTTGTTGATTAAAATTCAAGGATTTTCAGGGCCTGTACCCAATTCTGAACTTTACGCACACTGCTATAATTGGCAAGACGGCTTTTTGCAATGAGGGTGTTCCTGACCCCAAGACGACGAGCTTATCGTCTTCAGTGCAATAAACTTGCTGTGAACCACTGCCACCAAAGTGTGGCCCAACCTACCGAGCACCGCAGGAATACATCCCGCCTCTGAAAGGGCAGCATGTCCAAGGTGGCGGCGGCAGGACTGCAGCATGCAAACAATGGTACTGAGGCGGCACTCTTGGTCAGGACAGGACACCAGGTCACAAAGCACCTCGAAGCCTCCGAGGCGCGACATCTGGTGCACCATGCTAGCATGGTAGGACACTGGAAAGAGAGGACCAGCAGGCCGACGGATTAGCACAGCGAAGGCAAGAGTTATACCTAGGGATGCCTGCAAACCTCCCGAAGTTTGAGTTCGAAAAGCTTAGAAAATTTCTAACCTTGGTAAGGTTCGAATTAGAAATGTTTGCAGCTTTAGAACCTCGCCGAGGTTTGAACTCAAATAATTAGAAAATGTCAAGGTTACCAAAAGTTTGTGTTCAAAGATTTTGAATTGTTTTACAGACCAGACCATTCGACAAACTCATATTTCGAATTTATTTAAGATTTAAATTCGCAAAATTCAAAGATCTTAAATTTTTTCGAAGTACAAGTTTGAAAAGTTTGAAGTCTTTGAATTTCACAGACTGAGATCAAGTTCCGCAGTTTCAAACTAAGTTTTCATGAATTCATCTAAAAATAAATGCAAAATATGCTACAAATTTTACTGAAAACGTTGCCATTTTCTTTTATGCCATTAATACACTCCTTCCTTCTCAGTGTTGTGGTACTACCTGAATTACTCATTATTTGTTGCCACTTATGAAAGAAGCATTGAACTGGTTGAACAGTTCATCGAAAAGCCCCAAAGCGGTCAGGTGAATGTATTTCCTACTTATTTGCAAACTAGTAGCAATCCGATCAAACGTTGCCTAAATGCAATGCTGGATAAAGACAACTAAATATACAGGTCAACGCATGTACAGTGCTCGTCAAACTTATATGGAACGCTTGTGAAATATTGAATGCAAAAAAAAAAAAAAATATGAGAGAACTGCGCATATTTATGTGAACTGAAGGTATGCTACGGACATAGTGGGACACAAAAAGAAATAGCTTAGGGCTAGCACCAGCTATGCACGCACACATAGAAAAAATAAAATAGAACAAGCCAAGAGTAGGCTTAGCTTGCGTTCCAGATAAGTTTGCTAAGCACTGTACATAAAGGCATCCAGGCTTCCTGAAAATTTTTAGTTGCTCTGGGCGTTTATTTTTGGTGGGATGAGTCGTGGGATGGAAAAAACACTGAATACAGGCACAGCACCCGACACAAGTCAAGGTTAATATAAAATACAACCAGTCTAAATTAGGGGACCACCTGGCTCCCTAAAATACAGCTGATCAGGTCACGACCAGTTGTTATAAGGCTAAACGTGTTGTCGCTGCCTGGAACTTTTCCTCTTCGATGAATGGAGATACTGGCCGCTCTAAAATGCAGCCGGTTACTAATGTTGATGAACTAAGTGCCGATTCAGCGTTCCCTGTAGCGCATTCGCATTGCGCTCCCATGTGCGCCTTTCCTTGACTCGAGAAAATCGGGGGACTTGCGTTCAAACAACTCATGCTATGAAGGATGCGCTTAGCGAAGCGCATCAGTTGAATTTCAAGCCTGCAAATCAGGCATCTGTTGGCCCACAGGTTACTTCGGGGACACCTACGGAGTTGTGCGTGAAAGAGGCTTTGGGCGGAAGTTTGAAAAAAAAAGGTGTGAAGTATGAGGCCAAGGCCACCCCAAAGTGATCATTCAGCACTTTACAAGCGAGTCGTTTGTGGTCATTTAGCTAAGTAAGACTCTAGTGCTATTTCAACTCCACTTCATGCATTGACATCTTGTGTTATTTATAGCGGTTGCCTCAAACCTTTGGGAGTGAACTTGGTTCAAACTTTGTCGAACTTCTGTTCAGCAGTCTGAAGTTCGTCGAACTTTTGAACTTAACAAATTCTAAACTTTGAAAATCGTCAAATTTCGTACCAGTGATAAGCTCGAAAGTTAGAAAATGTTGAATTTCATGGTGCAAAAAATTTGAAGTTCGAAAACAATTCACTTTTTTAGTGCCAAAAATTCAGAATTTCAAAAGTCGTAGAAATTTTTATGTAATAAGTTCGACCATTTCGAAACTTTGTAAATCTTTCGAACCCCTTGGTTCTATCTTCCAACCTCAGGTTCGCAACAAGTTTGTGGCATGTCTAGTTATATACCGTGATTTTTGAGGGATGAACAAAAATATTTTAATAGCTATTCAACATATGGCTCAATATGATATGTCAGAATGTAGCCAATAAGCTGTTCTTTAGAAGAAAAATTTTTTTACACTAATGTCCAAAAGCAGTTTGTTAAATTTAAATGCTAAACTTGGAATTTGTCCAAAAATTAGAACAAAAATTGCAAACATTTCTGGCTATATAAATCACACTGATTTAAGAAGTATAAACATAAAATAATTATATTAATAAGTAATATATGAATAACTATAAATAAAAATAAAAATATGTAAAGAATATACAAAATGTGTTCATCACAATCACTTCTATAAGTGAGAGAGCTAAAGCTGATACTGTTTTTTTTAGTCTGTCGACACAAGTGCTTCCAAGGCATCATTTGAAGTTATAGTGACCGTGCGTGATGGAAGGAAATTCCAATCACACGTGGTCTCTACAAAAAAGGTGTCGCAGCACGTCGTAGATCTCTCTAATTTCTAACACATGGTCATTTCTATGGGATGCATAAAAAGGGACTTCCATATATTTATCTTTTTCTACACCCGTTTTTTTCTTAATAAATATTGTAAAAGAATTTGAGATGAAGGAGCTTAGTATGATCACTTAATAATGGCCATTTTAGCTTGTGTTTACATTCCGTCATACTAGTCGCCAATCATAATTTCTTTAAACAAGTCTTACAACCATATTTTGAATTTTTTCAAGTTTTTTTAATAGAAAGCTTTACACAAGGGTCTTAGACCACACCATACATGGGTAAATTACTTTCAAAATGTAATTTAATTACAATTACTTTGCTTCAAGAGTAGTTTAACTACAATTACAATTACTACTATGTGAAAAGTAATTAATTACAATTACAAATTACTTTTAAAAAGTAATGCAATTACTTTACAATTACCGTAAAATCCCGTAAGGACGCCCACCCAAAATGAAGAGATAAATGGTGAAAAACATGGGGTGGGCTATCTCTGGGGATGCCACAGCAAAACTTTATCAAAAATTAATGATAAGCGCCACAGGACGCGGGAACTGATACCACAGATCGCGGACACGGCAAGTTCGCGTTTCACGATGCGATAAACACGCGGGAATTCACTACAAACTCCTGTGTCACAAGAAAGGATACCGCAAGTGGCCTACGCAGCAGATTCGCGTTTCACGGTGCGAAGTACTCGCTGAAACCCGCCGAGAACTCGCATCTCACAGGAACGGATACCTCAGATCGCGGACGCAGCAGGTTCAAGTTTCACGGGGCAATAAAGACGCGGGAACCCGCTACAATCTTGCCTGTCACTTAAGCCGATATCGCGCTCGCAGATCGTGGACAAAAACACGGGAATACGCTACAAACTCGCATGTCACAGAAACAAATATCGTGGACGCAACAGCATCGCATTTCACGATGCAATATACACGCGGGAACAACTCGCGCGTGTTACAGCTAAAAATCGATATCGCGCGCGCGCAGATCGCGGACAGAAACACGGGAATCCGCTACGAACTCGGGAACGGATACCGCAAATCGCGAACGCAGCAGATTCGCATTTCACGATGCAATATACACGCGGGAACAACTACCGTGTTATGCGAGCCGATATCGCGCGCAGATCGCGGACAAAAACGCGGGAACCCGCTATGAACTCGCTTCTCGGACACACCGGTACCGCCGATCGCGCCGTTGAGGCTCGATTCCCGTCGGACATCGCTTGACCTCCAACGGGAATCGGGGGTGGGCGATGTTTCGGAATTTTTATGTAACAAATATTTAGCCAGAAAAACGGGATGGGCTATCTCTCGGGGAGGGCGCCCTACGGGATTTTACGGTAGGTATTTTTGAGAGCGACCCGACTTGGGCCATATAACTTTAAACGAGTTGTACAGAATGCAACGTATTTGTTCATTCCTTGCCCCAATGTTTGAGGGGGCTTAAGCATTGCTGCATAAATGCCATGTATTGGGCAGTGCTAATCACACTTGTCTATAACGCTCGAGCGTGCGGCTTTCTCTGGGGAGCGCTGGACTGGTGGCATTCGCGAAAACTAAGCTAGTCACATGGCACAATATGGAACGGCCCTC
Organism: Ixodes ricinus; assembly: GCA_037355805.1. Classification (NCBI taxonomy): domain Eukaryota; kingdom Metazoa; phylum Arthropoda; class Arachnida; order Ixodida; family Ixodidae; genus Ixodes; species Ixodes ricinus. Next base: position 128,175 of record JAZHYW010028999.1, on the reverse strand, counting down.
TCAAGGGGTGTTCTGCCCACTCTATCAGCTGAAATGACCCCGCTTCACTCATACCGACTATCCTTGTTCAGACGTCTTTCGGCACTCGTGGTGTCATTGTTGGCGATCAGTGCTTTTGTCCTTTAGGATTCTCTCGATACTATGCGCAGTCCTGTTAAATCCGGTCAATTGATATACTTTTGTTTTTTTGCATAGTAGCAAGCCTTATACAAGCTTGATAAGCGATAAAAGTACAGTGCTTTATGATATATTTTTGTTTTTTGATGACGACATCGTTGAGACGCCTTCATGCTTCAGTTTGTTTATTGTTCGAGCATTGATGTTTGTAAAAAGCGTGCGAGCAGCCTTCCACGTTCGCCGCCAGCTGATAGAGTGGGCAGGACACCCCTCGAGCGGGCCGTTCCATGTTGCGCCACGTGACTAGCTTAGATTCTGCGAATGTCACCGGTCTAGCGCTCCCCGGAGAAAGCCACATGCTCGCGCGTTATAGACAAGTGTGATTAGCACTGTACTTTCCTTTTATGAATTTTGTTAAATTCATAATAGAACTGGACAGTTCCAGACAATGAAGTACTACGTTCTTATATTTTTTATAAATAATAATAAATTAGTTCATATGCTGGAGGACGCTAAATCACTAAAGAAAAAATTGGGTTGACAGAGTTTTGTTAGCCCGGGGAAAAAAAAAAGCAACAATTAGTCATATATGAATATTTTACAAGTGTTGATATAAAACTAAAATCCACAAGCGCTAATACGACAGCATTCACATACAAACATCATGGTGTTGTAAATTATTTACATTGAGTTGAAGTTATAACGGCTCATGAATATATAAGAACCGAATCGGGGCTCCCGAATCATTGCTGATAATATTCAAAGGCACGAGGTCAGTCTCCAAAATGCTTATACAAAAAATATACGAAGTAAAACCATCAGTCAATAAACTTGAAAATGATACAAAGATACAAATATGCGACAGTACTGGAAAAAAAAAAAACGTAAAAAACTGGCGCAAAAAAACCAAAAAGCTTTATAGTCAATTAAAATTTCCTAGCTAACCAAAAGCTGAAGCTCAATTTTTTGTCTTTCAATATTTTGGCATGTTTACGCTATTGTTTTCTGCTCGCACAGCAGACGGCGCAACACGGCGCCGTTGAGGTAGGCTCCAAAGAAATTGTCTCTCAGTCCGCAGTCTAAGCAACAAAAACAACAAAGAATGCGACGATATTAATGTTGTGCGTGTGTGTGAGTGCGTGTCTTTGTGCGAGTGTGTCACCGAGAGCTAAGCCGCTTGTGCGAGCACTGAGTCTTTCAGAAGGGTTCTGTCGGCGCTGCAAAGTTTTGCAAAAGCAATTGTAATTGTGCCTGAAATTTTGCAATTACTGATGCTGGAAAGTAATTAAATTACAATTTCTTATGGTCAAAAGTAATTACAATTACAAATTACCAAAGAGAAGTAATTAAATTACAGTAATTCAATTACAGTGATTGAATTACTACCCAAGTATGGACCACACAAGCATACTCAAGAATAGAACGAACACGTGAAAAATGAATTGCTTCTTTGAGTGACTGACAAATTTCGAGCGCAGAAGTCAAGTATACGCGAGGCCTTCAGAGAAATGTAGTCAACATGTGCATTCCACCACAGATCTGAAGTGAAGTACACACCCAGATATTTAAGTTTATTAACAGTTTCTAGGACTCTTCCATTCTGTGAATAACTAAATACTGGCAGTAATACTTTCCTTGCAAAGGTGACGTGTACAGTTTGTCTTAATGTGCAGAGTCATTTGCAATGCCTGATACCAGGATTCAATGTTTTCAATTCTTTTGCAAAATCAGGCTATCATGCGCATTGTTAACCCCTCTAATACTACACAAACATCTGCAAACATTCTAATGGTAGCACCAATATCAAGAGCAATATCATTTATATAAATAAAAAACAAAAGTCGCCAAAGAACAGAGCCTTGAGGCACACCTAAAGCGACATCAACCATTTGAGATTGGAAGCCGTTTAAAATCACATATTGCTTTCTGAACAACAAATACTCACAAACCCGTTTACAAACTTTGTCATCAATTTTATAGGTGTTGAGCTTAGAAATTAAAATCACATGAGGAACGACATCAAAGGACTTGCTGAAATCAAGAAATATACAATCAACACCCTGTAGCTTGCCGAGTGCCATAGAAAGGCAATGAAAACATTCAACTAGCTGTGTGCTACAAGAATAGCCCCGAAGGAATCCGTGTTGCGAGGGGTGCAAAAAGTTTAAATGTGCTAGAATTAATCATGATGTTACTAGAAAAAATGTGTTCCATTATCTTGCAAGAAATCCTTGTCAGCGATATCAGTCAATCATTTCCAACACTATTTCTACAACCACTTTTATGCACTGGCATTACTCGAGCAAGCTTCAATGAGAAGGCAGAGAAGATTCACGTAGTGATTTTTCTAACAATACAATAAAAGTAAAGGAAAAAGGAACTAGAACAAGATTTCAGAATAGACGCAGGAATATCATCTGGACCAGCCAATTTAGTTGTGTCTAAGTTACTCAATTGATTTAAAATTCCACACACCAAATCCAACTTTACGCATCACGTTGGTTGCCGCTGGAACATTGACATGTACCAAACGTGACAGACAAGATGTAGAAACCAACCAAAAATATAAATTGAAATGCTCCACCTTTTCAGTATTGTTATCGACGAAAGTATAGTTTTGCTAGCGTCAAAACAGAAGAATTATGTTTACCGTTACTACAGACATATTTCCAAAACTCCTTTGGGGAATGCCGAATGCTATTTTCTAAATTGAGAAGAGACGTAGCTTTAACATGCTCCAAGCTGTCTCGAACCACACTTGCAAATTCTTTTAGTTTAGCGAGATCACTCGGAAGCCATGTCTCACGGAATTTAAGATAAGCCATTCGTTTTTTGCTGAGTAATACACGCAACTCACGTGTAAACCATGGCTTGTCACATGCTCGTTTTAGCGCAAGCAGAAACGATGGGACACACTTCCTGCAAGCTAAATATTTTTCCTTTAGTTTTGTCCATAGATCATTGGTGCTCAAGCACTCAAAGTTTAAAAAACTGGAAGATAAAACTTAAACGCTGAGTTCATTTTTGCAAAATCCACTCGTTCATAAAGAAATGCCATTCGTTCACGTGATTTGCTCTTGCTTACACAATTTAAGTTGACCTCAGACAGAACAGCTTTATGGTCACTAACTCCTGAGACAGTGTGCATGTTCTCAACAATTCTAGAAGTGTTACAAACTAAAAGATCCAAAATATGTCTTGCATCATCGTTGCGTGTGGGCTCAGTAACAAACTGTTCAAGTGAAAAATTGTCCAACAAGCTGCAAAACTCAGTATAAAGATCACCACCAGTGACACCCCTGAAGTTTTCATCATTCCTTGCAATGGCTGGAAGAGTGAAATCGCTGCCAATAATAATGTGATCACATGCAATTGTTTCTAGAGTACTGGAAAGGGATTTAATTGTGCAAGACGTTGTACTTAGTGGCTGATAAAAAAAGCAATGGCTAAGCATGTTCCTTTAGTCAGCCTAATCTGTCAAAACACAGTTTCGGCATCTTGAGTGTTCACAGGAATCTCGGTAGAAGAAAACCTTTATCAACTGGAACAAACACGCCACCACAACAGGAGTAGCGGTCACGTCTGTAAAATTCAAAACCGTCAGGAATACCTCCCCGTCACGCACAGAACCATCCAACCAAGACTCGGTTCTATCACTACACGGGCTTAGTCATCAAGAGCAGCTGCTGGAAGTCGTCAACTTTATTTTTCAAGCTATTACAATTGACAATTACAAGGGAAATCGAGCAAGTTGCTCACGGGCATTCACATAGTCAGTGCCGGTCAATATGTTCTGTGACAAGGTTTCAGGAATACTTTGATCGCCTAAAACCAAGTTGTCATCTTTTAGGATTGCCTTTGTGCCCTCTTGCAGATGCAGCTTTGCATAATCCTACAGATATTTCCTCTTTATGCAAACAGCTTTTGAAAAATCTTTGGATACACTATACATGGAATTCTTCAGCTTTCAAGCATTTGTGAGGATGTTTTGCTTTTCCTTAAAAGATCTGAAGTTAAAAATAATCAGACGATTTTTCCCTGCAGAAAACTTGCCCAATCTACAAGCTCGCTCAATCCTAACGTCAATTCCCAACTTAGATTTAGACAAGTGCTTTCAATGACACAGGCGTTTCCCATAAACTGGTGCCCTGAACTCCATCGGAAAGGAGATTTCATCGAAGACTACGATTTTCCAAGTCTTCAAGCTTAACGGAAAGAATGTCCAGGTAATTTTGCTGTTCCTGCGATTTGTTTTGCCGAGTCGTTAAGAATCGCACACGTCTTCTTCAGTCTTCAGTGATGTGATTGGCCTAAGCCATTTTGGAGCACCTTTGAGCAACCAAAACAGTGTTTTGGAGCAGCAAAAGTGGCTTTTGGAACAGCCAAGACAGTGTTTCAGAGCAGCAAAAGTGGCTTTTGGAGCAGATATTCTTAGAAAAATCTAAATATTTGTTTTAAGTGCTGTACAAACCAAGGGCACTTCGTGTTGTGTTGTGCTCTGATGTCACTTGCTGTGACGGAACTCGCTGCTTGTGGTTTTACTGCTGAGACATCCCACAAGTGTACAGCGCATTGCTGTACGGATTGCCGAGCAATTCGAAAAACCGCTTGCCACCGTTTTACTGGTTCCCGAGATGCCAGATTTTCGTAAAAAGTAAGCAAACGTAAAACAATCGATTGCAAGCGTCCCGGCTGGTGCCTCTGTCGTTCAATCATGTTCGCATGCTCGTGAGGGAAACTTCGGCAGGCTGACAGATGCGCGTGCTTCGTCAGGCAAGCGGAGACAACGGCTGTTCGATCGAAACCGAAACTATTGCACTCCGCTCTGTTGCCAACCGATTCCCAAAATTGTATGCAAAATGTCACTGTCGAGCATACGACGAAAACAGTCCAGCCGCGTAGGCGTGCCAGGCCGGCGAACAGTACAAGCTAAACAAACAAACAAACACACACATACGCAAGCACACACACACACACACACAAAAAGAACCTGAGCACATCGATGCAAGACATCGCGAGCCAAGGTCAAAACGTTCTTGGAGCACTGAGCAGAGAATAAACTCGAGACAAACAAGCGCGCTGTGCGGGTTCAGCGTGCAGACATTGCCTTCTTTGCTTTAGCTCACTTCTCTTCACCAACTCTCTTTCGAGGCAGACTTTTTACTTACTCGGGGTCCCTTTCGAAAGAAAGCCCACAGAGAGAAACCTAGGCAATCAATACTTTGACACAGCAGTCTTTGAGTTAAAAAGAGGATTTTTTAGTAACGTATGATTTAAACAAGGACAGGAATGTTGATGAACACGCGGCAGTGCTTAGTTTCATTTTAGAAAGCGCCATATCTGCAGGGACGGCAATGCCCAACGCCGCGCGACCACGGTGACTGGAAGCCAGGGACCAAATATAGTTTTCCCAGGGCCTTTGCTTTAAGAAGCGAGTGCCTCAGCTCACAAAGCAACTCCGAGCGAGACAGGCAAGACGACGGAAAGCGTGAAATGCGCAGACGGCGGGAAAAGTATGCAAGACGAGATGGACAATTGATGAAGGGTAATTTGCGTCGGGCGGCCGCTTGCGCCACATAACCCACGCATGCTCTATTGCGGTACTCAGTTTCGGTCTTGAAAGGCGACCTAAATCGGTCCTTTGGCGCAGGCTTGGCGCAGATTACCCATATTTTGGCAAAATGTTGCAGGATGTAGCAGGGTTAGTCTCTTGGCGCAATTGGCGCAGCAATCACATCACTGGTCTTCCAAAATTTTACTCAATTGAATCTACTCACGCGCGTAAGTCATTAAGGGCCGACGTACACTTCGTGCTTTCCGCTTTTTCCCCGTCTTCCTTTCCTATGTTCCCTCCACGTTTTACCTGACCCCATCTTGGCTCCCCTCACAACTTAGCAGAAGGGAGCGCTAAGAGGGTTATCTTCCCTGCAGAAAACCGAGGTTGCACGTCGGCCTTTAAGTTAGGTATCGGATGACTTTTGGCTATCTTCAATTGAGACAAGCTTATCCATCAAGCTCTTCTGCCACTTCAAATTTCTTCAACGTGTTGTTCTGAGAGAGGCCCAGGATTCAGTTCTACACCACCACACAGCAGCAAGACCAGTAAATGCAAGTATATCGACAAAAAAGAAAAAGACACTCAGTCTCGCTAAAGGAGCCAAATAATCATGACGTCATCACTTCATGAGCTTGTTTGTTTCTACTGAATGTTTTATATTCTCTTGCCTCGCAGTTTTTTTTCCTGCGAGGCAGATGGCATGTATCTGTGCTGCAATGAAGTAGGGTTGATTTACAGGTGTAGCTACGGCCTTGCGAGGGCTGTGGTGTGGCACCATACATGCGTGTATGCAGAGAGTAACTTCACATGAAACAGCCTTTATGCCTGATCTCCACAAGTTGACCAGCTTTTTCTCTCTTATGTCAGATATCCATCAGTGATCTCAGCAAGAGATCAAAGTTATACATCTCATGAGGTGTGCAACTACAACAGCCAAAATTGCAAGAAATACGAAAAGAAGGTACCTTCGCTTCCATGATGCGAGGTTATACAGCGCAGGGTTCTCACACACTCCCTCAGGAGACTCAGGTATGGGACCGGTCTGACATCTGTTGCAAAGCAGAAAGGTAGAAGAAAACAAAAAATTGAAGTCTCACATATTGTTAATGCTTTTTCCCACCTCGGTACATCACGAGAAAATTAACTTATTACACTTAATTTGCACTAAGACAAATATATTTCCTGATAACTTCCACTCACTAAAGATGCCTGGAAAACGCCAGGTGACAACGCAAAATGATCAAACTACCTCTGCGATAAGACTCTTAGTAAAATGTGACCTGTCCATTCTAGTTCATCAAAGGACCTTTTCTTAGTGCCTGTCCCAGCTCTGCTTAAAGTTTGTTGAAAGCAAGAAAGGAGGAAACTCTCCCTCATTTCCTCCTTTACATTTAGCAAAAGGGAGCTCCCTCTACTTTCTGCTGGGAGCAGCACAGAGACCTGCTTTTGTGGGGAGAGGAGAGAACAGCACGAGAGGGAACCAGTTTCTGCCTGGCAGAAGATTCTGCTTTGCAGGTCGGCTTTAAAGCTTAATTTCCTGGTCTTCTGCATTCAGCAATAACATAACCAGGTGTTTTTTTTTTTGGGGGGGGGGGGGTAATGTTTATGATTTGGGAAGTAAAACGTTGGGCAGGCGCTTCAGCCCCATAAGCTCTCCCCAACCCTTGACTACGCCAGTGACAGCCTACTACGCTCGTTTCTCAATGCAAGAATACTTTTTCTTGATATGCAGCAAAATGTTAAAATGTTCTCGTGCTCTCTCTTGCCACATGTTTGGTCAAAGTGAGACGTATGCCACTGCACTCAACCGATCCACCTTTTAAGATGCAAAGGCCGACTTGTGCTGGAATGCACTTGAAGGAAGGCGGCAGGTCGACAAGGGTAGACCAAGGCACCTGGTAGATATCTCCGTAGTCCATGGACCAGACATCTGCTGCGTCCCCCTGAACTTGCAAGACAAGAACCCTACGAGCATGCTTACTTGACGACATGAACCCTGCAATACTTCCGACTGTGGGTGCATGCTGCCGAGGTCCTGGCTCTGTCAAAGTGCCCAGAAACTCCAAGACGGACTCGCCAAGTGACTGGATGCTCTCTCTCGTCTCTCCGCCGCTGTAGACCCACAAATGCTGAGCATCGAGACAACCAACCACTTCGAGCATGGAGAGCTCTCCTACTTCGACAGGCGTCTGGGAGGGCTTCAGTCCTTTGAGAAGCGCATTGTCAGTTTCCTTACTGGCATCCTCTAGCTTTGGTCCAAATGCTGTTGGCCCTTTCTGGAAGGTTAAAACTCTTGGGGGACTTGCTGCACTTTGTGACATAGGTGAGGGGCTTGATCTTATCAACTGCCTTTCCCAGGAAAAGCTGCCAGAGCTTGATGCTGGCTTCTGTATCTAAAAGGATCTCAACAGAGTCAATGAGTGGCCTGTTGAGACCACGCTGGTAGAACCAGCTAACATGTCGGCCGATGACGGAGCAGATTCGCGGGCCTACGGGAGCGTCCAGGTTACATAAATTAAGCAGGACTTTCATGAACGTGCAGTTGTTGAGAATCTGCTGACGGCCCTGCGGGTTTTTTCTCATCGCCGTGACTATCTTTTGTAGTACAACCAAAGCCTGCTGGCAAGTGACGCAGACGTAGACGCCGGCGATGCATTTGCGCTCGAAGTGAAGCGTCATAAAGAGTGAGACAAATTCCCGCGTCATATCGAATAAACTTTCAAAGGATGGAAGCTGGTGGTCTCGAAGCGTTCCGTGTCTTCGAGGGTCGGAGGAATCTTCCAATAAAGAGAGCACGACGCGGCGAGACCCAATCCCACTGCGGTCTGGAAGTTCTTCGATTTCTTCAAGGCAGGACTCGAAGCTACCCGAACTTGCGTCACTCGAGGACGATTCGCTGTTGTGTCGCTTGCGAAGCTCTCGAAAGCCGCCTTCGACAAGATGGCTGCGCAACTCTTCTGGAAATTCGGACTCTTGAAATGAGCTTTCAGTCGCGCAAAGCGCATTCGCAAAACGCGAGGCGGCTGACGACTCTGCTGAGCCTGCCATCATCGCCGCGCTGTGATATGAAGTCTTTCCTTTAATAAAAACAATGTTATAAGACGCGATTGATTTTACCTTTGCAAGCTACCGAGTACAACACTTCCAAACAATCGAAGCAGCGCTATGGCTTTGTTTGATTTTGGTTTGACAGCGCCATGATGGTCGAACCGTTTAGCTAGGCGATATCACAGTATCTAATAAACGCAATGATATGAAACGATATCGAACATAACATCGCTAAGTTGACAGGCGAAAAGTTAAAACGCGCGCACACGGAACCACAAGAACACAACGCAGAAAAAGCAGACAACAGGACAGCAGCTTAACTAAAATTTAAAATAACATTAATAAAGTCAATGCGTGTTTTTTAACAATATTAATAATAAAAAATCAAAATATACAAAACCTTGTAATTTATAGGAACATTATGGGCAATAATCGCGTATCATAATAATTATTTACTGCGCACCTTGTGCATGGTCGCCAGTTAATGAAACATGGCTGCCTCCGCGATCCTCGCTGATGTTCCCGCTCCTGGATTTTCTTTTGAAAATTGTCGCAGGTAGGCAAAACACTTGATTACTGACACAGAAACAATCTTTATTACGTTATATGATGTTAAGGTTGTGTAGTTTTTGGGGTGAATCAGGCAATCCTAACGGAAAACCGAGATAAAGCTGTAGTGAGTCGACAGTTTTTACCTAGAATGTCGCCTTTCCCATTGTCAATCTTTCCTCCTGGGCGTCTAAAACGTACAACATACTATACTAGCTTGCCGAACTTCTTAGCGTATACTGCGAATATGTCTGTTCATTTGCAGGAATGCATTTCTGGCGTCCAAGGGACTTGCTTTGCCTAAAGCGACCAAGACCGGTACTACTATTGCCGGCATCATTTTCAAGGTATGATAGTGGGGCTACAGTGCGACCTTTTTGTAACATCCACCGACTTTTCCCCTCTGATTCTAACTACAACAAACAGGATGGCGTCATCCTCGGTGCGGATACTCGTGCAACCTCGGGAAGCATCATCGCCGACAAGAACTGTGCCAAGATCCATTACATGGCTCCAAACATTTAGTGAGTTCGCCGCGCCGTACTTTGCCGTTGGAAATCTGCCGAGATGTATGCAAACAGGGAGCATTATAAATTCGCGGTTATATTACTGACAGTTTCTCGTAGTTACTGTCGGGGGCTTGGTTTGACCCCCCAAAAGGGTAATGATCAGTTGATTTGGTAAGATCTGCCGATTTGCTCGCATTCCTTTTTGGCCAGTGACCTGGAGACCTCTCCTTCTTTCACAAAATTTTAATAAACAAATATTTTAGAGGCGTTTGATTTTAATAGCGCAGCACCATTTATAGTCTGCATATACAGCAGTGGGCCTTGCCATCTCAGCTGTTTGCATTTTTTAGGCTAGGAATAACCCATCGTTATTCCTTTTTACCACCATTTGCATACATTAACTATTGTCATTGTGCAAGGCTTTTGTGCAGTATCATTGTTGTGCAGACGTTAAATTTGTTGTGTGCTTTAGCATCACACACTGACTTGAAGTAGCTGAGTCATTCCCCTTCTGTCACGTAGCTGCTGTGGTGCCGGGACTGCTGCCGACACGGAGAAGACGACCAACATGATTTCGTCGCAGCTGGAACTTCATCGTCTGGCCACAGGGAGAACGGTGCCTGTGTGCACGGCAAACCGTATGCTGAAACAGATGCTGTTTCGGTACGTAGCCTGTCAGATTACCATAAAGTGCAGCCCTTTCAGCTGATGCCAGTGTTTGTGGGCTTGAAAAAGAGACATCCACATGGAAATTTTTGGTGGTTTGTTTAAAAGCTTATCTAGATGCTTGACAATACTTCACTAAGTAGTATGCATATTCAAATTTTTTTTATTTAATTTATTTCTAGCTTAACCCTTTGAGTGCCACGCTTGAGAGTACTTGGGCGCGTTCGCCGTGTGCTTTCAGTTTCGGTTTGCTACCCGCCCCTGCTAACTGGGCCCTCATTTTTTTTTTTTTTCAAGGTGTAGCGGCTTGTGAGCAAGCGATGAAACCAATGTTTTATCATGTGGTGTAACTTTTTGATGCTGTGTATTTTTTTTTTCTGTTTAGGTGATTTTTGTTTTGGTATGCTCCTCCATTGTTACAGAATGGCGGACCTGTATCGTTCAACCTCGCACTTCGGTGAACACCGAGATGTAGAAATTACTAATGAACTCTGTGTTCAACGACTGTGAAAACAAGGAAGTTGCAGTTCCGAATAAACAAAGGCCGCTTAGGGCCGCTCAAAGGAGTGAACTTGGGGTATAAGGTCAAGGTGCCACAGCATAGTACTCTGCCTTGAAAAGTACAATGCGAGAAATATGTCATAGGCTGGAGGCATAAAGACGTCAATTAACTTTTCTCCTATAAAATACTCTCTTTTAAATAAAGATGTATCCTTCACAGAGCATGCTACAATGTTAACAAGACCAAAATTTGCATTAAACATGTGGGGAAAAAAAGAAAGGTGCTCAAAAAGAGAAAGAGCTATGCCAAAATGTTTGAAATTTACTGATATTTATCAAATTTGCACCACATTTCATGCAGCCCTACCTGAGTATGTCTGAGGCATTTCCCCAAAATATATTAATTTTCTGGAAAGAGAATAAATTCTTGAGTGCATACACTTGTGTCACTACCTGTGGTAGCTCGTCGATTGGCATCATTAAAGGGCCACTGACAATCCCATCATTCATAATTTTTTGTAGTTGCAAACGACTGAAAATGATTCCTAGGGTCCTAGGGATCACCCTTAATATTTTAAGCTTGGGAACTGCGTATTTGCAGTGAAAAGATAACATATTTAAAAAACCATATTTGAAATTCTTGCCCAAATCTGCAACGTAGATGGCAAAATGATGCGCTCCTTGCCTTTTTTGGGTGACTTCAAACGGGAAGTGTTATTTAACTTTCACTTTCATCGCTCGGCAATCACAAGCACTCATGTCTGACAGCCGGTCATTCAGCGCCGTGCGCTTGCTGCAAAGGTAAAGAAAAAAATAATGTGTTGCAGACTTTGGTTAGCGTTGGAGGGATAACCCAAACTTCTTGATCTCTCGACTAATGCTCTTTCAAGGTCTGAGAGGTTATCTGACATCAAACGCATCCTTGCCCAAACCACCCCCCTGCCTACGCCCCCGACCTGCGGCAATTATTTCATTGAACGAAAACTTGTCATAATGAAAAACAACCTAGCTTTTTATTCTCGCTGAAAAGCCACGGAACATTGACAGGTTGACTCAGGCACGCAATTCTGTTGTCAACAACTGCGATTCCTGCTGAGCGTTTCTCGCTTTCAGCTACCAGGGCCACATCAGCGCAGCGCTGGTGCTCGGAGGAGTGGACAACACCGGCGGCGTCCTGTGCTGCATCCATCCCCACGGTTCCACGGACCGGCTGCCCTACGTCACCATGGGCTCTGGCTCTCTCGCAGCCATGGCCGTCTTTGAGCGTGACTGGAAGCCCGACATGACGGTGAGGGTCGTCATGTGCCTCTTCGGGGCCACCTGTAAAGGCTGGCTTGCACTTTTGCATTTGAGTGCGCTCGAGCCTGTTGCATTTACTCGAGACCGCTTAACACACTGGTGCTACCTGTCAGAAAGACCTGGAACAGAAGAGTTCCAGGTCTACCCGAGAAATGGTGCCGGTCTGGTAAGTAAGCGCTTACGAGAGAATGCGATGCACTTGTTCACACCCAAACACAAATGTGCGAACCAGCCTTAGCCGGGAATCGCAGAGGGGCGACGCACCTCGTCGTGCTTCGCTTACGGACTGGCCAGATGATGTGGGGCGGACGTGCGATGTGCAGGTGTCCCATTTATCCGTTTAGGTCCTCGTTCTCCGTCTTCATTCTTTGCGGAACCCTTTTGCGATGTGCAGATGTCTCGGCTTTGTAAGGTGCAATTTTTACCGCTTTCGCGCGAAATCTTGCACATCGTCGACATTACGTCGACTCTGTGTGTGTGTCGAAGCCGTAATAGATGGGTATGTCTCGACTGGAATGGTGTCGTTGAGAAGGTTCCGATTGCAAAAGATGTAATAGCAGCTGTGACGGCAGGACTTGTAGCTCATTTTTGAAAAGGTTTGTAATTTTGGAGAGTCTATAAAAAGATTGAGGTACACCTAAGCATTCCATATGAGTTGTGAATGCGAAAGCATGCAAGCCGCTCGTCTGCTCCCTTTTTCGTCTGCTGCATACTTTTCCTCGCCGGTCAGCGCGCGTTCTCCCCTGGGCACACGCTAACGGCGCGCAGCGCCATGGGGTGCGCGGTCGTGAAAACTGACGAGCACAGCGACCAATGGGAGCCCCGTCGACGCGCGCCAGCCAATGGAATTGAAGGATCGGGGAAACTATACGCCGTTTTCGCGCTTCCAAACGATGACATCAGCTCGCTCTATGAGACAGTTGATGCTTTTGCATTAAAACTAATTCTGTTTGAATGTTAGATGAAGACTGCACCTCAAAATTCAAGTTAGATGTCATAAACATATGTTCTTCGTTGTGACAAACAGAGAAAATCTGTTTACGATGAAAGCTCACCCGTGTGCCTGTCTTTTTCTGTTTTTGTATAGCATTTTCTTCTTGCATATGAAAATAAAGGTTTCCATCACAGTAGCTACCTTTTGTTTTGGGGGCATTAATTCTTTATAGAATGAATAAGAAATTCTGAGGACCCGCAGCAGACCGCACTGCTGTGTATTCCGAGACTTGACAACGATAATGGATTTGGCCTGCACGCAGCACATTCCTACAAGAAGCGTGCCACGTCTTTTTTACATGGTGCTTCAGTGGTGACATCACGCTCCCCCACTGTGCAGGCGCCGCGCCCGCCGGCTCCACGGCTTTCGTGACGATGCACCTGTGTTTCATGTGCAGCTGTGTCGCCTTCGTCTTGCTCGTTTATTTATTCAATCTTGCGTGGAGATTTCTTGTACTTTAAAACAACACCCTGTACCGTGCTGCATTTTATAAGCCCAAACTTTAGAAGTTATTGCCTGGGCATACCTGCCAACCCTCCCGAATTGTCTGGAAGCCTCCCAAATTCTGAATACATCTCCCGATTGTATTGACTTGACCTCAAATCTCCCAAAAAATGGCCACCATAGCTTTTTTTTTTTTTACTTGAGAGTAGGTTTAGGTTACTCCGGCGGGTTATCACGTGACAACTCAGAGCAGCAGCGTAAAATGAGGGTAGATTTTCAAACGCCAAGGTACAAAACCTCTACTCCCGAGCAAGTCCAAGCGCATTTTGGAACACGGCTCATATGATCATGGGTGCGCTAGGCTTCAGTTGGCTTTGTCAGGTCGTCGAGTGAGGTGCAGAACACCGAACTACTCTTTGTGTTTCCCCGAGCTTAGTTGGAACGATCGATGGCGCTTTCAAAAGCCAAGAAGAAGTACTTGCAAGTATTTCTGAGATCATACATGACTGAGTTTCCGTGCTTTGTTGCTTCGCGGAAAGCTGACAAGTGTGTATTCTGTAGCATGTGTGCCTGTGATGTGAGCATTTCGCACGGCGGCAAGCCTGACATCAAGATACACATCGCTTCACGAAAGCATCGCCATGTTCGTGCTGTAGAAGGGCGGGGCACCATCGGCAGTTTACTTCAAAACAACTGCGAAGACAGTGTGATCCGCGCAGAGTGCCTCCTCACAAAGTGTCTTGTCAAACTAAAAAAAAAAAAAAAAAAACATTTTGGCCTTGTTTCTTTTTCTCCTCCCCCCTCCGCGTGGCGGTTTCTTGAATTTTTATGTTGCTAGGTCGGCAGGTATGCTTGGGTATGAGCATATAACCTTTAATATACATGTCTCGCTGCATTAACACTAATGCACACCCACTCCACTGGGCCCTCTTTTTTTTTTTTTTTTCATAATGCAGCATGTATTGGTTGATTATGCAGACACAAATTGTAGAGCCTAAAGCCCATGTCGCAATGTCCGTTTCAGCTTGAGGAGGGAAAGAAGGTTGTGAGGGATGCTATTGCTGCCGGCATCTTCAATGACCTGGGGTCTGGCAGCAACATCGACATTTGTGTGATCACTCGGGAAGGCAAGGAATACATCCGTCCCTATGATGAGGCCAACAAGAAGGGACAGCGGTGAGTGCCCTTGCGAGTTTGTTACTCTAGCATCCTTGGCAGCCCCAGTCAGAACTCTTCAAAGCCTAGGCAGTGATGCGATTGACCCAAGTCACTTTGTAGCACCTTTTGGAGCAGCCAAAAGTCCAGTATGGAGCAGTAAAAAGTGCTTTTGGAGCACACTCATCATTTTTATTCGTACAACTGTGAATATTATATGTTAAGATTTGTGTGTTGGCCTATCCAACTAAAAAACGTGCATGCTTTCCCTTCACACTTCTGTGCAACGACAGGTTTGATTTCCTCAAACACAAAACTAGCTGTTTAGTAGCACAAAGAAACACTAGGCATTGCAACAAGATGCTGATTGATGGACAGTAAGGACTACTCTGCATGGTCATTTTAGGTATGAAATAAAATGTAAACCAAATAGTATATTCCACTAAAATAATGTCAGAATATCTTGAGCACAAAAATTGATGTTTCACTCAAGTTCTAAAAGTTGTAAAAAAAAATAAAAAAAAAATTAATTTAGATTGAAAAAAAAAACAAAAAAACTTGTTGATAAGTTTTGAAAATCAATGACATTTTGTATGTGAAACCTCATAATAACAGAGATCGGCATGTGAACGATAAATATACCTTCATAAAACAATCCAGCCAAAGTTGCTAAGGTTATTCCCAAGCTTCCTTCTACTGCTTCACCTAATTTAGTTTTAATTTATTCTATAGACTGTACCTTGAATGGATAAAACGTATATAAGGGTGACAACTAAACAGATTTGAAATAAAAAATAAACCATTGGAGCAGTTCATACGAATCTTCTTGCGAGTACCCTCGCTAAATCCCGAATTTGAAAAAGATGTCGCCAGAATACCAGTCTATCACAAATAATAGCCGCAGATTAATTCAGAAATTTTTACTGCAACTAAGATCTGTTACATCAACGCTTACTAGGTTCCTTTTCTTAATATACCTGACGCTTCGTGTTTAACGTTCCGCTCTGGGGGAATGCTTTCCCTTTAGCATTCGGATGCACTGCGGCGAAGGAAGATAGCAAAATTGCTATGCTCGCTTCTCGGTTGCCGCTTCACTGCAGTACACAAGAGTGCGGTGAGAAGCGCACTCAACAAAGCTAACCTAAACGCTAGAGCGGACTAGGAACATAAAAGATATTGCGAAAATTCCGAGTACTGTCAGTGTTTGACACTGACAGAGAGGTTAAATAGGATAGTAGGTTGTTTGCGGCTATAATCAAAAGTTTTGAAAATTCGCATAAGCCTACCATAACGATCCGGACGTGTAGCGGGGTCCGGGCCATTATAGTTTCAGTATTAATAAAGTGAAATCAAATTTTGGTGCAATGTTGGCAGAAGTTTTTGACATATGGGCTAAATGTAGCAGGGTGCAGTTTAGTGCAAATGGGGCAGCAATCACATCACTGCATAAGTATAGCTTAGTTGACCATAACTTGCAACCATGTGCCACCCTATGCGGTGAGCATTCGTCTGCTTCTTGTGCAGGTGGTGCGGTGATGTCAGAGCGCCGAGCACCAATATGAAGGGTAGTGGGTCGACTCAAAGGCTAGCTGCCTTTGTCCCTACCCGCTGTCTCCCTCCACTCAGAACGAGCAAGATTGTTGTCTGCCACCTGTGCGGAGGGAGCTGTGGTGTCAGGGCCAGCGTTCAGATGCTGAACACTTGAGTCGTCTGCTAGTCCTAGGAATGGATGGCTTACTTTTTTTACTGCTTCTGGAAACCCACCAGTTCTTTACGAACAAGGGCTTAGCCTTTGGGAAAGAGGGAAAACACACCTCGAAGGGTGTATTGTTTTTTTACAACAAACAGGTATTAGGCGTGCTCCGATGAATGAGCGGATCACGACTGAAATGTCGTCTTTTCCCCACCGCTGCTGCCGCCGCCTAAGAGCAAACAGCAGCTGTGGCGTAAAGCTTTGTCCTGTTCTTCACACACATTATTACCCTTCCCATATGCAAAGAGATGCTTTTTAGAAGGCATAGGTTACTACCCCAAGAATTTGCTCGAGCAAGGCGGGGAAAGCCTCGTAATGGAAGTTGACATTTAGATAACAAACACTAAGTTGTGCCAGCTGCTTTCCATTACTATTTGTGTTATGGGCAGTATCATGTGCTTGATAGTACCCTTACTGTTTAAGTCTTACCTTTAACTCAAGACACAACCATTATGTTCTTTGCAGCCAACTGAGTTACAAGTTCAAGAAGGGCACGACTGCCGTCTTGTCAAGCAACGTGGTTCCCATTGAGGTCGAGGAGACTACTGTGAGACACCTGGATGCTGAAGCCATGGATACATCTGCTTGAGCATTGGTGGCAACAACAATCTAACTTTTTGAAATAAATTCTAAAAAGCTGTATCCAGTTTCAGGAAAAAGTACTTTTGTAATGGAATGCCAGATAGCACATAATTGATGAAGGAATGGTGCAGCATGTGTTTGAGCACAATGGAATATAGATTTGTATGTCACTTCCTTGGAGTCTGGACAACCTTTCTTTGTAATGTATAGAAAAGCACTGACTGGATAAAGAGGTGGCTTGAAGAACACTTTGATTTCTTAACTTTCTTAAAACTTAGTTTTATTTTCAGGTGTCGGATGTCACTGACATACCTAAATTGGGTTGTATGTTTGTGTGCTTGTGTTGTAGGAGAGGACAAAACTTGGGAAGCAGAGGGTCTGTCTCCCATAAAGAGAATTTCTCTTCCTGCAGGACAACCAAGGAGAAAATGAATAAGGAAAGGAACAGGCAGGTGAAGAACTGGCAATAAATGAGTTTGGGAAGTTTTGGCTCTGAGAATATTTGGGGACGTTAGTAGTTCAAGGACTGGAAGAATCTGGCCTGCAGGGTTGTAAAGAACCTAGGCACAAGTAACTGGAAATCAGTATCTCGGTACTTTTGTTCTACCTGAGGTACAAACCTAGGTACTTCCATTTCTCAGTATCTATATTTGTATTGTAGGTACATTTTTCAGTAACTTGTAACTAAGCGAAGTTACTTTTTACAGGTACTTTTCTATTCACTTCATCAAAATGGTAGAAACTATAAATCTTGAAGTATTAACAAACTACCATGTGCCCTGATTAACATTGAGTTGGGTACGACCTGGGAGGCACCGACTTGTTCGAACGACGTTTTAGCGAACGAAGCCCTGCCAATGATGTTTCATAGAACGACACTTTAGCAAATGGCGATCTTCATTTGAGCAAACGGTGGATTCACGATGCCGTTCTAGCAACACCAATTTATCGAATCGCTTCGGAACTCTGTTTAGTATAAATGGTGGCCTTCTTCCTTCATCTCAAACCGAAATCAACTTCATTGCGTGTTTGAAGCTCCTCTGACAGCTATACAAGGGAGGAGATAACTTGAAAAGATGTGCATACTTTCTGTTGCCTGTATCTTGTCCTGGGGGTGGCTCTCTTCTGCCATAAATACAATATAAAATATAATTGAAAATAAATTATAATTACAATCGTAAAGCAATGTAACATTGTGTATATAATACAGTTTCCACTCAATAAATCGGACTCAAGTTTTGCAGTTATCAAAACTGAAAAAGTTCAGAAAGAAAAAGAAACTTATTTTTCTTCCGAGTAATGAAAGAAAACAAAAAACCAGGAAGCTTGAAGCCTTTCGCTCGTGGCAAAGGTTAGGTACATATGCACTCGACTCATGCGTTTCTTCATGCGGCGGCCGACGTCTTCTGGGCCCGTCGACGTCGGCACCAGCTCTGAGGGCAAGAACGTCAACAAGCGAGTTTCGGATGTTTTGGCATGACATGGTAAACAGTGGAAGCTGCGGCCTCGGTGAACCAATTGGGGCGTGGGGATAAGGCACGTGAGGACTACACTCCGATGTGGACATCACATTGACACCAATGAAGCACATTTATCGAACTCGTTTTTGTGTGTATCCTTAGTATAAAAAGCCTTACTTCCAATATCTTCTGACAAATTTGGGGAAAATAAATAAAGTATCTTTGAGGTACCTGTACCTAGGTATGTTCCTAAGTACCTTTTCGTACGAATAACTGTATCTTAGGTACATTTTTGAAGTAACGTTTACAATTCTGACGGGCTGCCAACGACATAATTTTGCCTAGCCCACTACAACTCTGCAATAAAATCCGCTTTAGAGGGGCTTGAAACAAACTTAGAGGGGCACTAAGGTGGATTTGGAGATTGGGGTGCGAACTCTACCTACACATCCAGAGCATCTTGTAAAACCCCAAAGAAACAATTGCGTGTGGCCTTTCTCGCCCTTAAAAGGCAACTCCGGTCGAAAACGAAACCAAAATAAATTAGTGGTATTACTTCAGTGTCATGAAACATGATCGCGGCTGAAATATTTTGTCGAAGTGAAGCCGCATACTTTATTGAAACCGATTTTAAAGATGCAACCAGCTGCTCTTAAGTGGGCGGCAAGCGGGTTAGCTTTTAGTTAAGAGACACTGGTGCAGCACCCTAGTGACGTCACGTTGTGGTGGAGCTGCGGCTGATTGGTTGTACCGCATACCGCAGCACTCTTGTGACGTCACGTCGCAGCCGTACGGCTGATGATCAGTGTTGCCATCTCTCTAGCAGATAGTTTCGGTTTTGCCGTAGACGCCCAAAACGAAAATTTGAGCTGTGGTATTTATGAAACTACACACAATATCGAAAAAGAAAAGAAATTATGCCTTGTAATTCAGAAACACTGTCTTGGTTGAAAACAGTTGTAATCCCAAATTAAAAAAATATTGACTGGAGTTCCCCTTTAAAAAAATACGCGACTTGACCTTATACGATTGTAGTGAACTAATTTGCTAAATACCCCAATCTCCAGAATTTCCACAAAAAAATATCTGAAGCAAACGTGACGCTTATTTATCATGAATTAAGAATTATGCCTAGGACTTGTAAATAGAATGAACCACTTACTGCTACCAGGGATCTATTTGTGCTCTTTGCACCAAACCAGCAATTGCCAACACAGGAAATAACACTGAACCCACAGAAAGCTGACACCCTTTCAGTGCATCCTTGGCTCTACTTTCTTCTGTTAGATATCTGTTCCATTTTCGTTTTTATAATGACTGTAGTTGCTGACAGAATGAGTACAGCAAGGCTTCTCTTTCTGATTCCCCACCTCCAGCACGCACCCGCTATACCCTCCATCGTGCTTTGGCTGCATGCGCACGCTCGAGACGCCGAAACATTATCGACGGTAGGAAACCTGCACTGAGGGACATCCTTGCCGTTCTAATCCTGTCAGTGACTATAGCGCTAAGGGTTATTCAGACATGAAAAAGGATAATTCAACAGTGACACAAATGCAAGTCATTGCAACCATATATATTTGCAGACTCAGTGAAAACGTTCAAAACTGGCATGGTATGAATCTTGCAATGTTCACGAGATGTCTCCGAGAAAAAGTCTTGGTTGTACCCGTTGTTATATGAACCAGGAGACTCTGTTGCCAGTGCTCTGTAAACCCAGGAGCAGTAAACCACACACTGCCATCGAATAACAAACAAGATCTTTATTCCAAAAGGGTAGTGTATAGTACTGTGAACCCTATCCTGTTACACACACAGTATGACTACAACAAAGCTTAATACTTCTATGAAATTCCACATCTATAAAAAAAACGTTTACAGCCTCAATGGGGAAAGAATTCAACCAAAAGAGTTTCAATATGACAGAACTAGTCACAATTTTTCTTGATATGGGCCAACAATTTGGGTGCTGTGCACTTTCATGGTAGTATTCATAAATTGTCAAGTGGCCTTCATGAACCAATTTCGCACAGATTTCATGCTGTCCACTATACATGCTTGTCAAGTAGCATTCTTGGCACTGTTTTCAATATGTCAAGACAATTGTTCATACTCTTATACATAGAAGTATGGAAAGTTCCAAGCTCCTTGGATTTAGTTTGAGTTGTTCTATATAACATTGAAGTTATCCAGTGTAGTTGCTCAAGTGGTCACAGAATTTGAGGTGGTGCAACCAGCATAATTTGCTCCTATGGCAAGTATAAATAAATAAATATATGTAGTATAAACTTTACAGCTGCTAAGATATTGACGTTGAAACTGTGCCAACACTTGCTCTCTGTGCCACTACTTGTAAGCGGGGAAGCAAAGGTCGCTGAAGGGCATGCATACTTGCGTGACGCTAGTGCATAACCGAAGACATTGAAATTTTCTCTAAGGCAACTACTATATACTTTGTTAAGAACGGTTTTACAAACCCACTCAGTGGGCCCAATATTTTACAGAGTGCACGAAGATATATCAGAACATGCTGAAGATGGTGCTTGTCATTTCCCTCACTTGTTTTGCAGATCTTTGCAGATTGATGCATAAGAACGACAGGGGGTACAAAAATGAGATTAGCAGTTAAGTGTTGGAACACAGCACTTCGGCATCCCAGCTTTATCTATCATGTGACATACAAACATGAGAAGGACACAATAACATACAACTGCATGACATTGTGATTTATCTCCATAACTAGGTTTCTGTGTTTTCAGAGTATTTTTGAGAAATATGGAAGGTGTTTTTGTGCTTTACTTTTGACCCCAAATTACAATTGCATTTTCTGAAGGTTTTGTTTGCAATGATTAAAATTCTGAATTTTTAGTTTGGTCGTACTATTTGGCTTTTTATTCTGGATATTTTCATGCCTTCAGAATGAAATTGTTATTTTTTAGAAACAGATATGAAGCATATGGGACAATTCTCTTTAAAGGAGCTGGTTCTTTGTTATTCAACCTACTGTAAAATACTGCAGAAGCGCCCACTTCGTTCAAGCGCCCACTATTAACATGTTCCAAACTTTGAAATTCTGCAAAGTATGCCGTTAAACGCTTGATTTGACTGGACAAGCGCCCATGTCTAGATTAATCCAGTTTTTAGTGAAAGTGGGGTGGGCGCTGCCCCGGTATTTTACGGTACGTGTGTTCTTCCCTGAAAAAATTGTTACCTTATATAATCAACTTGTACTATTCAGTCTCTTTCCAGCGAGTTTGTCTCCAAGCTCCATGTTTCCGGCAGTGTCGTTAAAGGTTGAAAGACACTCTTTGTACATCTGGAACTTATAGCTTCGGATTTCAGAAATGACATACTTTCTGTTTATACATAAGCATGTGCGAATAGTGGATTTTGAGTTTGAAGCAAATAGTGGCTTTGGCTAAATATTTTCAAATCAAGTATTGAATAGTTTTTTAAAGCTTTTCACTGCTGCAACATGCTTAAATGAACACCCAGCTGAACTTGTGAAGGTTGTTGCCAAGCTACCACCTGTCCATTCCCAAGATAAGTTCATTTTAATATAACTGACTATATTTAATGACTGTGGCCTCCGAAAGTTCAATGCCCACAACAAGATGGCAAGTAAACGATAAATTTGATAGAAAATTAAACCTACAGAGATTCCCAGTGAAACATTGACAAGGGGATTTATAAATATTCTTGCTATATGCAACTATATATTCTTCAATCACGTATGATTAACACAGGTTGTCAGGGCATCTCTGCTTAACATATACTTATGCATGCCAGTTTAATTTTGAAAATTCACTGGAATGTAGATATCAACATTCATAAAGTTTGTTTCTTTATAAATACATCAAGCGCACGAGTGCACCACCCCGCTTTGGAAATGAGCTTTCCTCCTAAGCACGTGGCTGCGATATATATACTTTCGAAGTGTTGATCGCAGCAGGTAAGCCCGGTTGAGTGTGCTTCTTACCAAGCACTGGTGCACTGCAGGGAAGCCACACCCGCGGATGCGAGCTCCACGGATGTTGCTTTCACGCAGTGCAGCTGTGCCCGGTAAGAAGCACGCTCAACAGGGCTAACCTGCTGCAATCAACACTTCCAAAAATATAAATATCCCAGTACATCTCGAAGCAGATATTAAATAGCGTATTATTCGAAACTACTATTAGAGAATTCGAATATTTGCACAACACTAGAGCGTTCTAGAAAGAGTGCCTTATGATTGTAAACACCAGAGCTGGATTGCTCAAAATGGGCCCAAACAAAATTTTGCCTGAAATGTGGAAAAAGAAAGCATTACCAAAATCTAGTGCCCGAGTGCATGGAGACTACCGTTTGCATTCCATTCTGCTCGTGTTAGCCTTGAACATCTTTTTTTTAGTCTTTCGGGTAAAATTCTTTCTTGCCTTGTTTCGAGTGAGCCAACCCATGCACCACAGAAATTAAATTTCCTGCCTTTTGTATCAGATGACAGCAAATGGGTCAAAACAGGGCTCTCATTTTCTGTCACATGCCAAAGAGAAATGTAAATATAAACACAAGTAAAAACGTCAACCCAGGATCCTTGCAAAGCAGACATGACACATGCATACAATACTATTTTAAAGCAAGAATTAAAAAAAAAAAAGTTTTATAGACAAACTACATAGCACAACTTTAGCTAGTGTTTGCCAGATTTGTATTTCTTTGATCTAAAAACGCAGAAGCCTATCCACAACTAACCACTCTTACGAAGATGAGGATTCTTTGGGGAGTCATGCACTAAACTTGTAGAAAGTTCTTTGTATAAAATATAGGGGCAAATCCCCTTAATAATGGCACAGCATCTAGAGATATGTCAGCATATTCACACGCACTTCTTGTACCTGCCGCTATAGGCCAATGTGCCGTTCACACTCAAGCCCGCGTTTGCCCACACTGAGGGCACTGCGTGTGTGCAGAAACCAGATTTGCGTGCCTGTGAATGTGCCATGTCGACAGCGGCGCCACTACAGCCACATGACGTCAGAGCCGCGTGTTGGTGCATAAGCCAATTAAGCTATGTTAGGTTGGAGTTTCTGTGGAAATCGACTGGATACGTCCAACATGCCCATTTCTCGACATTCCGTCAAGTAAATTTGCCAGATACGCCTGATGTGCCCCTAAACAAATTGAATGAATGCGTTTGAGACAGCGTGATAGCAAAGACATTTCTTTAGCAATTTCGTTTGCTATGTTAGCGGCTGGTTGTGGGTGGATTGACAAACCTATATACCATGTATTGGCAGTTGGCAAGACGGTGTTTGCTGTAGCATTAGTTTGTTGCGACTTCAAGTGCTGCTGCTGCATTATTACTTGCTTGAGGGTGTACAGAACAGGTGAATGAGAAAAAAAACAAAAGACAACACTCTTGTATAAAACTAGGCATAAGATATCTACTCCAGGTAACCATTAAAATACATCTTCAGCATGCTCTGAGTCAACTCTTCTTTTTTTCTGTCATTGCTTTTATTTGCAATTACACGGTGCTCCAAAAACTGGTGCACACACACACAAATAGGGTTTACTAACCTGCAGGTCGCAGAAGATATCTCGATTTGGATAAAGTGTTAAGTAAAAGCTCCCCTCTATTATTTCTGTGAATAGCTCCCATTTTAAGAAGTTTTAGTGTATGGGTGATTCAATCACAGACTCACATGCACTAAGAGACCTTGTAGAGAGAGAGATGTTTTTTTAGTTGGAAATAGATCACTAGAATTCTAAGCTGGAAGCTGATCATGTTAATACAAAGACAGAAGTTTTGAGGAAAATGAGCATTACTTTAAGAGGAACAAGAACCAAACCTTTTGCACCTCTGGGAGCCTACATCTTTTACTAGCTATATAATGCTTCCAATCCCTCCTAACTGCATGACTTCTAAAGGATCACTGAAAGTGAATAAAAACACTGAATCATCTGACAGGTCCGAGTGTTTTGAAAATACCCGAAGGTGCCTCCAAACTTACAACGTGCAGAAATAATTTATTTGATTCCGAAGATATTGAGCCAAAATTCTGTGGACATTGAATAGTGGTCCACCTACAAAAATGTTTTATGCAAAAGTGATCAAGCTTACAGCGATTAACTTATGCCACATAGCACACTTCGAGGCAGGTTCGGAAACCTCCTACAATGTGCTTTCAATTGCAGTGAAGGTTCAAGAAGCTAAAGTATTTTTTTCATAAGTTTGGGAATTGGTGTTCTCAGCACAGCAATGCTTTCAAAGACCCATGAAACCGACACGCCTCTTCATCTCAACATTTCAAAACTTGCCCCAATGAAATGCTGAAGAAAAATTGCTATACCATAAAGAAGCTTTCTTGCACAAAGGCGTGCCAGGCGGTTTATGCTATCTGTGTGGCTCCTCAAATGGATAATCTGTCGCCACAGAACCTCGCAAAAGAAGAAAAACACTGAATTTTGCCCGACATAAGAAGAGCAGCATTTTGGCAACCCGAGCACTCTTCTGCAGTAATGCTTCTTCTGTGGTCAGATGGTAACGCTCAAACGTAACAAAAGACTGCCAACGAGGCATGTTTCAGATGTTTGCGAGCAATATTTTTAGTTTGTCTGCCTAGTGGGATAAGGCCCTTAGGGCACTTACATTCATGCTGCCGACATCATTTCACTCAAATCATGCTCTTTCCAGCATTATGTCCTGTTCTATCACAGTGAAAAGTTTTAGTATGAACAATCTGTCAGGCTTTGTCGCCGCCGATACTATGATTGCTCTCTTTGGTGCATTGGTCTTTGACTGTGAAGTTCCTTTCTGAAAAGAACCTAGTAAGACTCTCTAACGAGACCATTCGCTACAGCATTCCACCATTAAATGCAAACTTATAACTCTCTTGACTGCCTCTTTGCACCCGTCCCTTTGTTATTTCTTACTAGCAGCAACAACTATTTTCTAGGAGAATAAAGCTGTAAATTTTGCGTGTGTGCACCAGCTTTCAGAACCCAAACAAGATGCACATTCGTTGTGGACGACACGCTGGTGCAAGCTCTCACTGTAAGTTACGAAGGAGGAGTAAACGAGTAAACGTGCGGGACAAATGCAATGACACGCACATCTGAAAGAGACGCACGTGTTGTATTTTTTGTCTCGTATGCTTACTCTTCCTTTGTAACTTACCATCACCAACTGCAGTTGCTAATAAACTCTGACTTGCAGGCTCTCACGGTACTGCAGGCCTGACCAGCTGCACAGAGTGCTTTTCTGCGTGGTAGATGCGGAAAATCTGGCTCAGGATAGGTGCAGTGTCCGAGTCGTTCAGCCAACGGGAGGCGCAACCAGGGTTCTCCAACATCTGCAGAAGTGCTGAAAGGGCAACCATTTGTTTACTCAATTAGATAAGAGAGAGAGTGATCAGCCATGATGCAGCTGCTGCCAAATTTCAAGCCTCATGCACCACCAGCAAGCCTCCAGGGACAGCCCAAACCCGTCCCTTGCTCTTCAGGTTTTCCTTCCAAGTGACCAAGCTTTAGCTGCTCCCCTTCCCTCTCATATTAAGCCCCTCGATGTGTTTGTGTTTGTCCTGCAAGTAGCATCAAATGTGCCAAAGCACAAAATCAGCGCCCCATGCAGCCCTTGGAAGCTAATGGCAGCATAGCACTTGCTCGAGGAACGTGTCTTGCGCGTTCACACATCAATGGTTGTCAGTATTTCGAAGAAATGCGAAGTGTGAAGTTGATCAAGGGGCTTTACTGTCAAGAGGTGTGTGCTGCACCATGGTGGCCACCTTGAGTACCTATCTACCTATATGTTTGTGTTTTTAACTTCCTGAAAGAGAATGTGGAAGCCAATATCGAAATCTGGCATGCTCTAAGCATATGAGGAAAGAAAGCAATAGGGATAGCAAAGAAAGGAATGCAACCGGTACCGATTTAGCGATAATTCCTGCAATGTCGAAGTTTTCGTCGGCAAGAGTTTGGCATGTGGTTAGCACGTAATATAGCTTAGGTAACAGTGGTGCTGATTCTTCACACTACCCCCTAAATCTCCAAAGAACTAAGTGGTTTATGAACTGAGGGATGGGAAAAGCATAAAGAAGTACAAAAAAACTTTCAGCCTTTCCACTCTGGTGAAGAAAGAAAACCAGCAAAGCTGTACTATGGTGGGAATGAAGTAATGGCAATCCGCAAGTCGGCAAGCCAGAGTGGAAAGGCTGGAAAGGTTGCCGCAATCAATGAGCGATGGCAGCAAGCAGACAACCAGCAAACACAACACTCTGGGTACCTGCCGCCATCTATGAGCTATGGCGGCAACCAGAGTGTGTGTTGACATCTCTGTGCGGACGGACACGATCCTGGGGAAACTAGCCCTTAACAGCTCTGCTGTAAAAGAACCTCCGAGTCACCTATGAAACAGGGACTAGGAATGTTTAGGCAGCAGGAAGATAGTCTGCCCCGAGACTTGTGTCTTTGTGGCAGAAAGGCGAAGATGTATCACACTGTAGTAGTGATGATTACACAAGTAATTACACAATGTCTGTCCATATCGACACTAGTAGAACTGGGATTTGAACTTGTATGTCCACCACTGCAGTGCAAGTTTTTGCTTCATGTACAGTGCATTAACACATCCCTGCCACCAAACCTTCCATACAGTTGTAGACTTTAGAGTGAAGCTATTATTGGAAGCTTTTTCTCCAAGTTTTGCTTTTTTCCTTGTAGTGGTTTTGGTTTCACTAGTTCACCCCCAATTTCTGACTGCCTGACCAATTTTCTACGGCTCTCCAACCATTGTTGGAGGCCTGCTGTCCCTTTCCGACTTAGGGGAGCACAGTTCGCACTTCACGGATGGCTTCCATACCAGTATCATTTCGGCTCTTTCGCAATATGCTTTCTCCTTACACGCTGAATGCTGCTGAGAGACAAACATGGTAGATCTTTTTGCAAAACTGTGCATGTGAACCAACCAAAGCATCATCATCATTGAAGCTGGGAAAGGGACATGATGATGACTGTATGACATTGCACAAGCAGTTTTGCGAAAAAGCCCCCGTATTAAATGTCCTAAAGGTATCAGGTTCATTGCTCTCATCAAACAAGCAGCTTACAACTAAAATAAATGTTTTTATTAAACATGGAAAAGAAAAACAAAGGAAAAAGACATAGATATATGAGGCCAAGGTATGATGCCTCATTATGCAAGCCTTGCTGTAGTAATACGAGGACACAGATGTATGGAGGGTCATGTCGAAGGTATTCATTATTGTTTACATGCCACCTTATTATTTGATGCGACATGACACTCCTACCTAGAAGCGTTTTGGGTGAACACAGGCCCAGCTGCACCACTGGGTTGGTGGTGATGGACCGGTAGATGGCGCTGTCCCTGTCAAGGCCCCCTGCAGGTCTGCTGGCTTGGGACGCCGGTCTCCGAGCAGCCACTCGCACTGGAACAGGGCAACATGCAAAAAGATGGTGTGACAGTCTGTATTTTTTAAAATTCAGAGGCATTCCCGACTATTTACAGTTTTATGCCACATAAAAGGACATCCAGCACCTCCAAAAGTAAGCTATTTGTCGTGCAAAGCACTTGAATACAGTGTCAAAACACCCAACATTTAATTTGTCACTAAAGAGTCCCCTAAAGTCAAATTTGGGGGTTTTACGTGCCGTGCCAACGAAGGGCATCTGGCGCACCCCAGCGAAAGTGAGGGTTAATTTCGACCACATCGGGATCCTTTGACGTGCAACTGAAATCTCCATTACATGGCGCCTACTCTGCAATAAGCCTCCGTCAGATGCCAGACAGCTCGGCTGGGATCCGGAACCGCCAAGAACCACTGAAGCAACTCCAAGAAAAACAAACAAATCAAAACCAGAGTGCCAACTCAGAGGAACATGCTGTCAGACTCTGGAATTCACTCGGACAATCTCACCCCACAAACTGTGCATTAAAATTTTTTGATTATTACTATCTCATGATAATTTTAGGTAAAGCTGGTTATAACCAACTCGCTGAGTGGGGCAGGCAATCAGTCAGCTCGGAGAGCTGGCTGATTGCTGAGCATGTTTTTGTTATCAAGGAGCAAGCCGAGAATCCCTCACTAATTTCATCAGTGTTGCACTCTACGCCTCTGAGGTTATGTTTGGGAAGAGGGTAAAAAATACAGTCTTCAGTTTAGACTCAAGTAACCAACAGATGCAAAATCCGCACTAATGAACATCCAAAATGGTCACGCAGCAATCGAATGCTTCATATTTCTTTGCGCATCATGCGACTCTGAGAGCATGAGTCGGCGACTTGCAGCTTGTGACTGGCAGATCACCAAAACATGCCCAGCAAGCAGTCAGTTACCCGAGCGACTCAAACACGTTCCCAAACCCGCAGTGGCGTAACTAGATATGACGGCGCCCATGGCAAATGAGATTTTGCGCCCCTCATAGCCCATGGCAAATGAAATTTCGCGCCCCTCGCGTAGCGCCGCTGTCGTTTTTTTTTCCATAGGGCACATGTTGTGTGGACTCGGCCCGGCGCCCCCTCCAAAGTGACGCCCGGGGCACTTGTACCCCCCTGCCCCCACCCCTAGTTACGCCACTGCAAACCCGGTCTGGAGGTTATGTATATCTCGTTATATAACGTCCACTGTCGGCTCAACAACTATGGGATGTTGAACCAATAGTGGTGGCCAGGCACGTAGCCAGGATTTCGTTTCGGGGGGGGGGGGGGGGGGCGCCCATGACTAAATGTTGTACAAGGGGGGGGGGACAGGAGGCCCCAGCAAAATAGAAGATTTCAGGGGGGGCCCGGGCCCCATGGGCCACCCCTGGCTACGTGCCTGGTGGTGGCACTAAAGCAGCACTAAACATCTTTCTGCAACGACTATCGCAGAAGTGATGACTATTGCAGAAAGTGGTTTAGTGCCCCTTTAAAAAACAACTCCGCTTCATTTAAAAAAAACAAAAAACATTGCAGTCATTTTTAGCATCACATAAGAAGAGCACACATCAAACATTACAGCCAAGTTCTGTCTAAACGTTTCTTAGACAATCCGGCCAACGTTGCAACGCGCCAAGTTGCCGAAATCAGCTGACTCTAGCGTCCGAATTGAGGCGCAACCAATAGCGCAGTCAAGGCTACGTTGTTGGCGTAGCCGACATTGAGCTAAGTGTCATCACCATTGCCCCTTTTTGCGTGCTTTTACTTCTCTGGGCCATTGTAACGGGTGACGTCAGCAACGTTCCCTCTCGGCGCTCAGCAGTGTTCACGTGATTGGCGTAACACGCCTGCGCAGTACGCTTCTTGGGAGCCATTCGGCCGTCCTGCCGCTACCACCGTCACTCGCGTCACAAATGCCATCATCATCTCACCGTTTGTGATTATTGTCTCCCGGCTTTTTGTTCACACTTAGTGCGCACACTGATGCCGCAGTTGTGCAGACTTCGTCGAATGTCGTAGACACCAAAACGTGGTGAAGAGTGCGGTGCACATGACACTTGCGCCTGGCACACGACTACCCCAACGGTGGTCCGCCGGCTCACCCCAAACTCTCCCGTCATTGCGTAGAGGATCACGTGACATCTTGTACCACGTGATAGCCATGTTTTTGGCGGCCCGGGGCCAAGGACGCCACATAGAGCTGAAGTTTCGGTTTCGATTTCTGCTCATGTTTAGAGTGAGATTTAACAACATATATCCCATTTTTAATGCGAAAGTATTAACTGTCTCATGGAGCGAGCTGACGTCATCAGTTTGAAGCGCGAAAACGGCTCCTAGTTTCCGCGATCGCCTTCGGCTCCATTGGCTGGCGCGCGTCGACAGGGCTCCCATTGGCCGCTACGCCATGGCCTCCGAGATCCCAAAGTGCGTGCGCGCTAGTACGCAGCAGACGACAAAAGGAGCGGACGAGCAGACGACAAAGGGGGCAGACGAGCAGACGACAAAGGGAGCGGACGAGCGGCTTGCATGCTTTCGCATTCACAACTTGAAAGAAATGCTTAGGTGTACCTCAAGCTTTTTCACAAAGAAAATGACATAATGCCTTTTATTATACATTTTAATGTGAAACCACTCATTATCCCAGAATTGAATGGAGTTGCCCTTTAAGGTTGGGGCACACTGTATGCACTACATGAATTTGCAACAATCAATTTCAAGATAGGTTAACAACATACTGCAGCTTCTTGGCTGTTGCTGTGAATCCGGAGTGCATCCAGAATGGCAGTTTCAGGAAACCCCATCTCCTTGAGAGTGATCATTGCCTGGGGGGCATGGTGGAAGATTTTAGCTGGCATAAGGGCTTGCCAAGTTACAACAGTGTGCAATTTCGTGCGAAGGGATACTGACGCATACCTTCCTGTTCGGCTTGAAATCTTTTCGTTTGTACTCTTGAAAGCATTCTAGCATTGCGTGAACAATGCCCTCACGACTGCTCTCTTCTGTATTCCTGGTAGCACCACATGAAGGACCGTCTTTTTCTGAAATGGTGTGATTTAGCATGTCAAAAAAATAAACTGTGATGAAAAAAAAAAAAAGAGATAGACAACACAATGTACCAACTTATAGCTTTTATGTCATTCTGAAGCTTGGTGTTGTCCAGGCATTTCATGAACAAACTTTCGGCATTGTCAAGCAAGCTTACTTCATTATGGTCCCCAAGTATGTGCAGTGTCCAGAGTTATCATGCTAGTTTGTACACAGTGAGCTAGTGTACAAACAAGATTATGATGCCATCCAGTAACAAGAAAAAAAAATGACTGGTATTCTCTTCACATTATTCCTCAAATCTTGCAGTGTCCAAAAACATTATAGCAGAATGAAAATCTTGTCACAATGTAAGTCAATGCATACTACTCTCACTGTCGTTTCACAGTATATTGCACAGAAAAAGAAAATGCACATTACTTTACGTTACTGTACTCGAAAGTTGGTATTCCTTCAAAACTTGTTAGAGAAATTTTACAGCAAAATTTTAAACAATGACCTTCACTGTTTATGTATTTCAATTCATTACCTATTCAGGACAGGAAAAAGACATGCAACTAAATTATTTAAATTTTGTTTCTTATAAAAAAGGACAGATGGTGATCCACCACTCGACTTACCACTGCTGCCAAAGTTTCCCTGTACGGCGGTATTTGATGCCTTTAAGCCAGAATCCGAGGTGCGTTCACCTTCCCGCTTGCATCCTTTAGCTAGGAGCGACTCCATGGCAAGTCTCGGGCACATTCTACAAACCAATGCAAAGTTCCAGTGTACAGTAGGAGCATTTTATGAGGCATTTGTAAGGGAAGTGAGCCAAATGTTTGTGCTGAATAAGCTAGCTGCATTGTGAAAACCTTGGGCTCTACTCGGTTGTAACACCAGCAGTTGAGGTAAGATGTAGTAAGTTTCAAAATATAAACTTACCTAATCAAAAATTCAAAAAAGATATTCAAAATATCTAAATTAGTAAATATGGCTTCCATTTGAAGGGTGACTCTTGCCATGCAGCTGCAGAGTTGCAGTGCCATCTGCAGCCCCTTTGTTTTGGGCATGGTTTTAAAAGCTTACTCTTATGCTCTTAGTGCTACTGCCGAAGATGTGGAACATGATTACAGCATTTGACTTTAGTGCTGAACGAGATACTAAAATTCTAACAGCTAACAATGCAGGCTGTCAATCCTTCCTGCGTGCTTCGACATTGAGCTTCACTGCAAAAGCAGGAGCTGCCTTGACGCAGCCCTCGACATGTTACGTGACCGAGCATGACAGGTTGGGCGCTACATGCCCAGCTTAGTAATCCTCTTGGTGTTCCCTAGGGCGACCTGTGAGTGCTTTTTGTCGCCAATAGCCCTTTTGCTTCGAATATGCTGGTGAACAATAATAAAATCTGGGACCTGCAGATGATATTCGAAATAGAGTGAACAAGAAACACAGAGCGTTCTCCGTAAAGAGTGAAGACTGGCATCAGGACTTCAACATCCACTGTTAGCCGATATGAATGCAAGAGTCTAGCGGTTGAGGTGATGGTCCATTAATCGCAAAAAAACAAAACAAACAGTGCTTTACCAGAACGAGGGGCTTATTCAGGATTGTCGATCTGGGGAAGGGGAGGGGTTGGCGGGGAGGGGGGGAGTAAGTAACAAATATCTGGGAGCAGTTCTGGGAGCTGTACCCCCATAGGTTTGTGCACTTTGGGAGGAAATTCTGAGGGTGTGTTGGACACAAATTGAGGGTGTGTCGGGGGAAGTTCAGAGAATGTGTATAAATCACTGCCGAGAACAGATATGAGGACATTTCCATTATAGCATTTATAGATGGGAAGGTCCCATGTGTTACCACACCTTAGATACATGGTGTAGTGACATTTTTTGGTTGCAATTTCCACCTTCCATGAGCAGCCACCACCACCGAGTCCATATCAGAAGCAGACGTTATTTGTCTCCGTATATTCCCTTCGCGTGCTCAACTCCACATTTTCGCCATTTCAGAAAATTGTTGACCCACTTGTTCTCCTTCAGGGCTTGAAGAGATAGTTGCTCCTCAAATCCCATGTCCGTCAATTTCTTCAGAGCATTCAGATCACTGTCATCACTACTAGGTTGGGTGAGTTTGCCTGAAACGAACATAAAAGAATAAATGCCGACACTTCCTTGATACCCGAAACTGACTGTAATCTATTTTATATATCTTGTTCAGAGGATATCTTGCGTCACGTAGAAAAACCTTACACAGCCAGCATAAAATTTTGAGACAATCTTCTCAAACCCGATTGACATAGGTGACAAAACATGTTGAACTACGACTTACTTGGCAGGTTCTTGAAGATGTTTTTAACATCTGGATGATGACGAAGCAACTTTTCGGACAACTCCACAAGCGAAACCAGTATCCTCCTCAATTCGGTATGAAACTGCATAGCATAAAATGAGCTCTCAGGTAGCAGCACGACGACCGAAACGATTTAATCTTCGTGAGCCTAGAAAGATTTATCGGCAAAGCAAACTTACATCTAGAACTTGAGAAACATCCACAGCTGGCCTGCCGAAATTCATGGGTTCAACGTTCGTGGTAGCAGATTCTATGGTGGCTTTATCAGGGGGCCCAGTTTCTGTGGTTGTTTGAGGTTTCAAGCAATCATGAGAATTGCAAGCCGCGCTTCAAATATCTTTTTTTTTAAAGTGTATAGTAATCATACCTCTGTTGGTTTGTCTGACTTGGGAGGGAAAACAGAATTTCTTTTCAGTAGGAGCACCTCATCTGGAAGACAACACAAAATGAGTTTCCTGGAAAACGCATTTACGGTAACGCAGCTCTTCGCCAGAAATTCATAAATAATTAACTACTCTCTATTAGATATGATTATTTTCAATTAACACGGCAAATCCCATCTGGGTCACCAAACTGTTTACTCGAGAGCAGGAAATAACTCACCACCGTCCGAAACTTTTTCCTCCCGGACCGAACTGTGATCGGAAAGAGGTCTTGCCTGAGACACCGACACTAGTTTGTAGTATTCTGAGAGCTTTATACAGTCCAATGGGTTGCAGAAATGGCTCAGCGACATCTGCTTGAGCTTCTCGACGGTGTATTCGGGCAAAATATCGACAGTCCATTCCATGCCAGTGTTACTTATGACGGTGATCTTCATGTCTCCCGCACCACTCAGGCTTGTGCTTAGGTAGAGCATATCTTCTTGAAAACAGTGAGGGTGAACTTAACAGAACCGCTAACCTAGGTATGCTTCGTCGCGCATTCACGGCTACGGTTTGCAAGCAACATAGCTGTAAAGTCGCAAAATTAAATATCAGCTGATCGGGACGCGACGCGCACACCTTTTGGCAGCCACAAAGCGATCGGTGCGCCAAATCGAGGGTTTTGAGAACCAGTGGAATCGAAAATGATAAACATGTGTGCCATTTATAATCGAAACATAAATTAGGTGGGGACTGATTCTTCTGTAAATAATTGTAGGAGCACTAATACGGGTGTCTTCTGATTTGTGCAAAAATATTCTAATGAATATCAAATATGAGCAGTTTCGACTTGGCAGTGTGGTTAACGCGGCTTATCTTTGGACCTTTCACCATTTTTGTCATTAGAAAACTTAGGAACGAGGAAACGATACCTTGCTCTAGTTTTAATAAATGTATATTACGTGGGACACGCGTGAGCTGGTACACCCTTCAGGCACGCTGCCCACAAACGTGGACACAACTTTCTCGATTTTTTATCTCGAAAAAGCATTGTTTGTCACGCTTGAGCCACGAAGTGCACCAGTAGAGATCAGTGAAGTGCACGCCTGGTGACGCGCGCATGGATGGATGGATGGATGAATACGGCTGAGCCCTTTGGATCGGGCGGTAGCTTACGCCACCTAGCCAATTTGTCTTACCATTTAAGCTTAGAATATTTAAATGTGAAAACTATATACACTCCGCACTGAACAGAAAGTGAGGCTATAAAACCCCTTGCCATCAGTTAATAAGAAAATACCTAGTTTTCTCGTGCTTTCTGCCACCATTCACTTAATCTTTGCTTGGTAATCTCTACTGTCTTGTAATCCACTTTTCCTTCGCTGTCTCTAAAACCCAATGACTTTATTAAATCTATGTTGTCTTCGGTAGGCATAGGGTGAAGCCCTTTACAGTAGAGTATCAAGTGCTCAGCCGTCTCGTCCACCTCTCCACAAGCAGCGCACACTGTATCCATTTCCTGGTACTTCGCTCTGTATGTTCTGGTTCGCAAAACACCTGTCCTTGCCTCAAACAACAATGAGCTTCCCCTAGAATTATCATAAATGCTTTCTTTGGCAATAACTGTTTTGTTTAATCTATAGCTTTCCAGAGCCCTCTTTGTCTGCATTCCCTCTAGCCACCGATCTCTTTCTGTGGCCTTAACTTTCTTCTTAACGGAGACCTGCTCTTCCGTAACCCCACTATAGCCTAAAACTTTCCTCTTAATTTCCTAGTGCGCTGTCTCCACTTTGTGTCTATACTCCTCATGTATAAAAAGCTGAAAACCTTTCGTGCCCATTGCTCCCCATCCATTTGCCTCAACCGATCCTCAAATTCTATCTTGCTCGCAGCTTCCCTGCCCTCAAATGACGCCCATCCCATGTCTCCTTGCACTCCCTGGTTTGGCGTTTTGCAATGTGCCCCCAAAGCCAGCCTACCTACTCCGCGCTGTTTTATTTCTAGTCTTGCATGCACTTCGGATTTCATGCATAGCACTGCGTTTCCAAAAGTTAAACCAGGCACCATGACCCCTTTCCAAATCTCTCTCACCACCTCATACCTGTTATAATTCCAAAGTGCTCTATTTTTCATTACAGCTGCATTTCTGTTGCCCTTACCTATTATATACTTTTCATGCTCACTGAGATATGCTGCACCATCACATATCCATACTCCTAGATACTTGTATTTACTAGCTCTCTCCACTGTAATATTCTGTATCTTCAGCCTCTCAACTTCATCATTGTTAAAAATCATGACTGCTGATTTTTCACTACTGAATTCTAAACCTAATTCCTCCCCTTCCCTACCACAGATGCTCATTAATTCCTGTAAATCTATCCTGTTGTTAGCCATTAGTACGATATCATCTGCATACATCAATCCCGGTAAGGATTGCTGAATTTTTTGGCCTAGCTTACTGTACGAAAGGTCGAATCCAAGCCCACTCTTCTCTAGTCTATCCTCCAATCCTCTCAGATACAACATAAACAGCAAAGGCGATAACGGGCACCCCTGCCTAAGGCCTCGTCCTATCTCTATTTCCCCTGTTGCCTTTCCTTCCCATGTTATAATCACCTTATTATCTTTGTAAATGTTCCTCAATATTGCTGTTAGTCCTTCATCTAGGTTTAAGCTCTCCA
Source organism: Ixodes ricinus (assembly GCA_037355805.1). Lineage (NCBI taxonomy): Eukaryota > Metazoa > Arthropoda > Arachnida > Ixodida > Ixodidae > Ixodes > Ixodes ricinus. The sequence goes on along the minus strand of JAZHYW010028999.1, from coordinate 91,704 downwards.
CTATGTCCCACAGATTCCTTTGGTTCACATTGTCATAGGCACCCTTGATATCCAGAAACGCCAGCCAGAGCTGTCTGTTTTCTTTTTGCGCTATTTCTATACACTGTGTTAGAGAAAATATATTGTCCTCCAACCTTCTTTGTTTCCGAAACCCGTTCTGTAACTCGCCCAGTATGCCCTCACAATCTACCCATTCCTCCAGTCGGTTCTTTATAATCTGCATTACCAACCTGTAAATAACTGGTGTCACGGTTATGGGACGATAATTCCTAATATCAGACTTATCTCCCTTTCCCTTATATATCATACTCATCCTACTAAGCCTCCATGCATCTGGAATATTTCCTTTTGTTATCATAGTGCTCACTACCTCCCTTAGTTTTGCCTTAGATTTAGGACCCAAATTCTTCACCAGCTTGATTGGGATACCATCTGTGCCTGTTGACGTGCCACTAGGGACTCTTCGTTCCGCCTTTTCCCATTCTCTTTGTCCAAAATCCGCGATGTCACAAGCTGGACTGTTACTTCCTTCGGTTCTCGTATCTTCCACATGTACCTGTTCCCGAAATTTCTCCTCCATCACTGCTCCTATATATCGTATCGCATCATCTCCCTCTAATTGATCTCCCTGATCCGAGAGTATGAACCTCTGTCTAGCTTGCGTCGTTTTACCGAGTGAGTTCAAGTGCTCCCAAAACTTCTTGGCTGCGTTTCTATCTTTCTTGCTTACATTACTCATCCATTCTACACCCTTTCTCTGAATTTTCGCATTGATTAAACTGGATGCCTCTCGGCGACATGTTATAAAAGTGTCCCATCTTCTTTTTATTTCCGTTTCTGACTCCCCACTACGCTTGGAATACCTGTGTTCTCTAGAGGCTTCCTGACGTTTTTGTAATGCTTGCTTCACTTCTTTGTCCCACCAGCTTTTTGGTCTATGTCCTTGCTTCCCTTTTCGTTTACTCTTAACTTTGTCTAGTTCCAGAACAAAAAGTCTAGTTAGGCTCTCATAGGTCCAGTGGCGTCGCGAGGGTCAGCGGCACCCGGGACGGTAGCCCGCCGCGACACCCCCCCCCCCCCACTCTCGCGTGGCCCGCCGCGACTTCCCCCTCCCCCCCCCGCTCTCGCGTGGCCCGCCGCGACTCCCCCCCCCCCCCCCCCCCGCTCTCGTGGCCCGCCGTGACACCCCCCTGGGCGCTGCACTCCGGGGCGGTCCGCCCCCCGCCCCCCCCCTTGTGACGCCACTGCATAGGTCCAATCTGTATACCGTTGCCCTGAAACTGCTTCCTCTATTCTTTCAGCAACTATTTCCAACTCTTTGTCGCTGCAGAAAGTTTGCTTTGAATTATGTTGTGTAGGTTCAGCATTTACTTCTCTGGCAAAATTCAGCTTAATACGTTTGTGATCACTACCAAGACTTTTGGAACCTTCTTCATCTATTTTCATTACTTGTAACTTACCATATATTTTGTGTGACATGAGTACGTAATCTATAGTTGAATGTAGATTGCCAGTTTCCCACGTTATGTGCCTGTCACACTTCTGACTGGTATTACATAAAACTAAGTCATGCTTTTCCACCAGTTCTAGTAATAAGCTTCCAGTTGAGTCCGTATATCCATCCAGACCCTCGATATGGGCATTCATGTCTCCCATAATAATAATTTCAGAGCCTTCCCTAGCTTACTAATGTCTCTTGATATGCAATCAATCATTTTTCTGTTTTCCTCTTTTAGCACCTGTCCCTGTCCTATAAGTAAACAAATCCAAGGACTGTAGACTCCCAGCAACTTTTCCTTTAAGCCACAAATGCTCGGCGCACTCCTTTCTGATCCTTTGAAAGTTCATGTTCTTCTTAATAAATGCTCCAATTCCACTCTCCCTTCCTCGTTCCCTCCATTCGGTTGCATTCTAGCAAATCGCAAAACAGAATGACTGGCGCCGTCTATGAGTGGGAAAGCGAACCATGAACATTTTGGAGGGAAAAACATGGACGCCTCTGCGTTCTATGGTGTCTCGGGTAAGTGGCTTCCACTTCGGGGTGAATTACCTCTCGAAAGTCAGTCTGAGTGATAAATTTAAGCTTCCGACACGCTTAGAAAGATGTGCGGATGACTTTGAAGTAGGTTACAGGATTTTAATTCAGCGTAATTTGGCGTCCTCGCTCGTGGACGTTGTGCGCCAATCCCAGAACTGAGACTTGTTGGCGCGGATTTGAATTTCAGTGTAGCACGCTTTTACAATCTACTGGGTTTTATTTTAAAAACAGGTCTTCGTGCACATGCTCGTGACCGGCGGAAAGTTGAAGAACAATCAGCACAATAGTTACTTGAAAGGATCGCCGACGGCAACATCTCCGATGGCGGCCTCTCCGACGACGAGTTTTGAGATCTGGAGCCTGCAGCTGAGGTAAGTAGCCAGTAAGCATACAGTTTATCTCGTCGTAGTACTTTTATGGCATCTAATTTCTGTAACACCTTTCAGGAAGCCCTTGACGACCCAGACGCAGGACCATCAATACCAGCGTCGCCGACCGACATGCCCCCCAAAAGGTCACATTCAGTGGTTTGCGCGAGATTTCACTCCGGGCGCTCAGGACTACACCTATCGAATGAAGGGAAGTTCAACACCACTAGAACCACCAGAGTACTTGAGATATTTTTCGGAGAGAGATTGTTTGAGCAACTGGCAGAATTCTCTAACATGTACTCCCTTCAAACTAGCGGAAAAGAGCTGGGAACAACGCCATAAGAAGTCAAGGTTTTCTTTGGGATCCTAATGGCACTGGGAGCCCTGAAGTATCCTAGAATTAGGATGTACTGGCAGGCTGGAACGAGGATTCCAATGGTGGCAGACTCCATGGCGGTGAACCACTTTTTTCACATTACAGACTCAAACAGCCAGACTGACGCGAAAAATCTTGACAAATTCTGGAAAGTCCGCCCGATCCTCGAGGCAGTTCACCTTCGCTGTATTGAGGTAGAGCCACCGGAAGAAAACAGTATAGATGAGCAAATGATTGCTTTCCCTGGGTGGGTCGCGGCCAAACAGTTTGTTCGCAACAAACCGAATCCCGAGGGGGTGAAGGTGTTCGTGCGGTGTAGCACGCAGACGGGGTAGCACACGACTTCGAGTTCTATCAGGGGAAGGGGACTGGTGTGGATCCAAATACGCCCACCTTGGACTGGGCAGTTCAGTCGTCATGAGGCTAGTCGAAAGTCTACCAAAAGGCCAAAACTTCTTTTGCTACTTCGACAACTACTTCACTTCTGTGAGGCTCCTGCAGGAGCTGAAAAACAGTGGGGATACTTGGCACCGGAACCATCCGATCCAACCGGCTACTTGGATGCACACTCAAAAGCGAGAAAGAAAGGCGAAAGGAAGGAAGAGGAACCATTGACAGCAAAATCTCTGAGGACGGAGACGTGGTGATCGTCCGCTGGCAAGACGACGGGATAGTAAACATGATTTCAACACGTGCCGGAGTTGGCGAGAAAGGGACGGTAAAGCGTTGGAGTGAAGCGAAGAAAGAGCACGTAGAAATAGAGTGCCCTGAGGTTGTACTGGAGTACAACAAGCAGGGTGTCTACCAACCGGGAAAACCGGGAATTCTCAGGGATTTTGAATAGTCTGGAAAATCTCAGGGAAAACTCAGGGAATTTGTGCTTCTATCAGGGAATTTTTTTTTTTTTTGTTTTTAAAAGTGTTACAGATGGACTTTCACAGTCCAAAATTCTTCAGATATCAATGGAATGGGCCAAACGTACAGTCGAGCCCGGTGAAACAGTCACCGGTGCTTCGACTGTACTGTTTCATATGAAACAGTCCAAACATCCCCTAGAAAATCACATTGTTTTTCTGTATCGAACGCCCATAACTCCCATGGCGGGGACACTCGATGTAGCGAACGAAGACGAAGCACGGCCAAGCACGGCCGTCGGCCGTCCTTCGCTTCTCCCGGGGTCGGACTGCGCCGGCGGGGAGCACATAGCTCGGGTTGCGGGGCTGGCAGACCGCCAAGCCAGCATACGCGCACGCGGGGATACGCAGCGAAAAAGCAATTGTATAAAAAAATAAAGAAAGCAACCAATAAAAACAAAAAAGTGGAGGATGGCAAAAGCAAGGGGAAGGGCACTTGCGCGCGTAGGGAGGGCAGGGAGTTCCCGCTGTTGGAACGGTCGCGTGCGATCTTTTCCCGAACACCGCTGTCGCTGCGCGACTCCTTAGCCCCAAAATAAAGTAGAAAAAAAAAAAAAAAGATTTCGTCAAGTGGAGTGTGTTGACAACAAGGGTTGAGCAATCGCACTTTGAGCGCCTTATCTTTGTTTACCTTTTTCTTTCCCCGTTATTGCTCCCGTCTTTCTTTTAGAGCGCAGCTCTAGGCGCCCGTTTCCGGCTTGAGCGGCGTCGCCGTCGGCGTAACCGTGAGGTAACGTGACCTCCCCCCCCCCTGAGGTCGCATGACCTCACGGGGGGGGGGGGGGGGGTCACGTAAACCTCAGTTTACCTTTTTTTATATTTTATTCGCTATGAATTTTACTAACCACTCCGTTCTGTTTTCTTTTTGAATCCAATAAAAGTTACTCGTTACCATTAAAACTGTATTATGGTCGTTTTCTTATTTTATAAGATACGTTTTAGAGAGTGACAGCATCTGGCGACATGGTGTCAGCCCATCTTGACCTAAAACAAAGTTCTGTGTCACTCAGGGAATTTCACAAAAGTACTCAGGGAAAACCTGGAAAACTCGGGGAATTTGAAAATGTCAACTTGGTAGACACCCTGAACAAGTTGAAGGGGAAAGTGGACAAACTGGACTTTATCATGTCCTTGTACTCCAATCTGGACCAGGACGAGGAAGTGGACTGTCCGTGTCATTTCCCATTTCATCTCATTCGACTTGTCCAACAACTGGCTGCATTACATCCGAGATGCAAGCGAAGGAAGACTCCCGAGAAAAGCAACAAAAGACATGTTTGCTTTTCAGATGGACGTTGCACAAAGCCTCATCTCATCTAACAAGGCCCCCAGAAGAAGAGAGGACGTCCTAGCCTCGAGACCACCAAACCGTCTAAGAAGCCTCATAATGGAGAAGCTTTGCCTACCAACACCGTGCGCTATGATGGACAGAGTCACTGGCCGGAACACGTGAGAGCTTTCTTTGCCTCGCCGGTGCCCGCGCCAGGGCTGCAAGGGGAAAAGTCGCATTCGTTGCGGTAAGTGCAACGTTTTCCTGTGTCTCACAGTTGAAAACAACTGCATCCTGGAGTTTCACACAAAGTAAAGTGAAGAATTCTTGGAGGTCCTACCAAACAGAGTAGAGGGTATGGCTCTCCTGTTATAAATTAGTCAACGGGCTGCATTCTGTGTGTTTTATGAACAGATTTTTCAAATAAATTGTTTCAAACATTTTTTGTTTTGTTTTGAAGGGACTCGAGACGCAACGCGCGCACAATTGAGGACACGATGAAAAAGTGTGTTCTGATCGAATGTTTGGCAAGTGAATTTTTTTAGCAATCTAAACGACCTCCTGTGTTGATTTAATCAGGCAAATAATTTTAGGCGCACATTTCCATAATTCGTGACTGAAAGGGTTAGAAACCTTAGGAACGAGGAAACGATACCTTGCTCTAGTTTTAATAAATGTATATTACGTGGGACACGAGTGAACTGGTACATAAGGGTCAGTTATTTCAAAAATAAAAACGAAACCACAGGAGAAAGTAATGCTATATATATATATTATATATTGTTTTTCAATCTTTTTTTCCCACATATTTGTACTGTTTGGTACTACCAGATGTGTTGCGCTTGTGGCGGGTCCCTATCATTTCGTCGAAACTCGTTTCGTGGATTTACGTTTCGTGGACAACAAAGGCAGCTACGACCGCGTACATGGGGTTTTCAGAGACCTCTTCGGCAAATGACGGCGAAAGAACGGAAAATGCGTTTTTCAGCAGCCGCCTAGTCTTTGCAACGCTTCACCCGGCAAATTTACCCAGGCCAAAGATGGCCAATTCAGAACTTCCGGTGGCCGTATCCGCGGAGCGGGGAATAATAATAAATGTGTGTATGTTTATACATTCGGAAGATAGCCCCATTGAGCGTCTGGTGTCTCAGCTGTAGATGATCAATTTAGCCAGTGCAGTACCACTGCTAGCCTGGGGTCTTTTTCCCACTCGGCCACCGATCCCCCCGAAGCGGGGAAGCGCGCGATCAAGAAAATTGTCATAGAGATCAGTGGGACGCCTCGAGGGTAAAGTCCCTTTATAAAATTAACGCTTTCAAGCACCGCCAACCATTGCTGCGGAAACGCGCAAGACACGTGCCACGAGCGGGTGCTCCGCCGCCATTTGCTTCCAAGGGCCGCTCATTTCAGTGCTGCGCCGCCATTTGCTTCCAAGGGCCGCTCGGACACGGGCCTCGTGCACCGGCGCATTTGACGCTATACTTGCAAGACAAACGCAAACAGATCTAGGGGCTTTACTCGTGGGCAGTCTAACTTTCCGGTTCCCAAATATCCATACAATAAATTATTTAAAGCAATGACACAGCAATTTTTATACTTCCATTAAATACCGCTTAGAATTATTCTTTGAAATCTGCAACCTATGAAATACGCAATGGCAGTCGCAGAAAAAAATTCGAGAAGACGAACAGCGTCTCAACTCGCAGACAGAACAAGCGACCACGTGATCTCGAGTAAGTTTCATGCCGCCAGTGTTTGTCATATATCCCGCTGGAGTTGACAAAAGCACGGGTGCACACTGAGAACTGCAGAGAACCAGTGTTGGGAAGTACTTTAAGTACATTGTACTTCAAGTACGTTTAGGAAACTTGTACTTTACCTCAAGTACATTCTCTGAGTATGTACTTGTACTTTACTTAAAGTATTTTTTTCTGGTGCTTTCCGAGAAAAGTACAATTCCCGACTTCAAAGTACATTCCCAAACTTGGTTTTGTTAAATTTGTATCACGAAATGATGCTTTGTCAACTCCGAAGAAATGCTGGGAAGGATACTCTACTGTCACCAGAAACATGAGCAGACGACGCATCGCTCCGTTTGTTCTGGGCTTTCCCCTATAGCTTTTTGAACTCTCGCTACTTCTCGGTCGTTCAGCGCAAGCGAGAAGGTTTAAAATATTAGGAGAGCAAAATTAATAATAATGTAGCACCTGAAACTGTGATGCGGAAAGCTTAAACTTTCAAGTCGAAGAAAAAGACAATAGAGGAGAATGTCACAATGTTTTGAGACATTATCTTTTTGCCTTTTCGCTCTACTTGAAAGTTCCTCAATTTTTTTCGCACCCCAATTTCAGGTGCTATATTATGATTAACTATCCCCAGCTCGCTTGCACAATTAGTTGTTTTTTCATTAAGAAGACACTCCTCTATGAGAGGATTGCTTACGGAAGCTACGGGGCTGACGTCATGCTTTCTCCTAGTACATTTAACCCCCTTAAGTGCAACAATCCAATGCAAGTGGCGCCAAATTCAGAAGAGGGACTTCTGAATTTGGTTCCATTCCTAAAAATAACTACTCTTTTGGCCACTTGACCTTATCAAATATTCGCCGCTGTTTTTGAATATAGATAATACACCCCTGATTACCCCTGGGCAATGCATACAAGTTAAAAAATCACTGTATAGGAGAATAAAAGGGCATCATGAAAGATTGTGTTAAAATACTTGTACTTTACTTTGAAAGTACATTGCCTTTATACTACTTCACTTCAAGTGCATTGCACTCAGTGTACCTACTTTACTTGAAGTACATCACGTCTCATTCAGTTTGCACTTTACTTGAAATACCTTTTATATGTACTTTACCCAATACTGCAGAGAACCACACATTGTTGCGGTTCGGCTATACCCGTTGTCGCAGTGGTTGGTCACGAGCCAATGCCCGAATGCACCTGGAGGCATTGATTGTCGCGAGCCCAAATCAAATGCTCACGCAGTGCTTGTGTCCATTTTACGAGCAGCATTTAAATATCGTTACGGAGGGCTAGAAGGGGGAGGTGTGACAATCGTTCGCTTCGTCCAGCAGGAAAAATGGCAAAGCCAGCACCAACCCAGGCACGCAGCGTGCGTCGATATGCCTGCATCAGCGCCGCAACGGCGCCCCGCCGCACCACAAGAAGAAAATGTCTTCACAGTTGATACAAATAGTGAAGTGCCGCATAATAAATCTCTACTCGAAATTCAGCTCGCTTATACTGCTGACCTTGTTTCTAAGCCCGTTCCCATGTTTGAAATGTTTCGAGTTCTTTCGGGACACCAAACAACGTCGCCTTTCTGCCTGCAGACTTCGAGGACACAGACCCATGTCTTGCAGCCTGGGACGTAACTGTTTTTGATGCTAAAGCATAAACTGTCCCATGGAGCGAGCCAACGTCATCAGCTTTGAAGCCGCGCCAAACGGCAGCTAAACTGACCTCTCCCAATACACCTTTCCAAGAAACACTCGACCCCAGGGGCAGCAAACCGTTTTCGAGCCCAGTCACTGGGTTTGAGGCTAGACTCTCACCGGCGTCCCTGCTAACCCTAACCGAGAGGACTGTGATTTCGATAGGCGCAGTTTCAAACAATGCTGGCGGCTAAATTCTCGTCTTTTCCCGCTATATTTTGTGTTTCATGGTGCACGTATTTTCCCGAGGTCATCGAGAAAGCATTGTACCATATTCGAAAGAAGAAAAAAAGCAATAAAAAACCTATAAACTATTTTTGTTGGGTACGCGCGCGACAGAACGAATGCGACTTGAATGTATTAGGGTGCCTTCATGTGCGCTTTGCTTGGGGTGATGACATCTGACCATATTGTTTCGAACGCTTATTTTTATTTTTTGTTCTGAAGCGCGTGAAAGAGCGTGTCCCTGCACGCGCTCGTGGCGCTGACTGTGCTACGGCGACATTTTGTTTCCGGCGATTTCTTTGTATTTTCCCTGTGAGCGCGTGCTGTCGGCATCGGGTGCTACAAACGATGGCATCACCCTAAACAGAAGGACATTGAGGCACCCTAGAATGTATAGTTCTAGTTTTTGTGTGTGTTTTTTACGATAAATTTTGACGGCTCCGCGCGATTCGCAGCATGACAAACGACAAAGCGCTTAGCTGTCAAAAATAAATTACAACAGAAGAGAGCCGAAAGGCATGCATTTTTCACGCTCACAAATAACGTGTTTACCGGTGGACAAGACACGGACATACAATTTAGAAAGTGTTAACATTCGAACAATATATTGTACGTACCACACGATGCAGAGTTATCCGAAAATAATTTATTTGAGAAAGATCTCAAATAACACAGTCACAGTCGACGACAGTCACATCTTGACGATCGGACGGAATCCAAGATGACTTCGTTTTGGGGCACGTTTCGTGGAGAGCTTCCTTTTTTCACAACAGCACCAAGTCAAAGGAACGAACGGGACTGACCCGTTTCCCACCCCAACCCGGACAACTATTTTTGGAGATGTTCTACGCGGATTATCTCTGGGAGGGGGAGAACAATGTTCGCAAAATCGCGTCGAGGGTCGTTCGACGTCCTTCACCTCCTTCGTTTCCCGTGAATGTCAAGCAGAAAAGCTTGAATGGCAGGCACTTACTAGCCTTATTTCTCACAATGGAAGATAACACAAAAAGGGTACGCAGCTCGCATAAAAAAAGTTAAGTGGAAACTTTCAAGAGGGGCGAGAAAACGTCGAATGCAAAACCGCAAAAACACAGGTAGAGAACCACGCTGAGAGGGTCTTCACAGTCCCAGAGAGTGGCAGAAAATTTCTAGCTGATAGAGGGCGCGAGAGTCGCACTAGCCGCATCAGCATCAGCAACATGGCGGCGGCCTAGAAGCGTTTTTTGGAAAGGTTTATAGAGCGCAGTGGAGCCGCGATCTGAAGGCTTCCAGCTTTGAAGCTGCGCCGAAAGCCGCGCCAAATGGAAGCTAAACTCCCTCTCCCAATAGAGCGCAGTGAAGCCGCGATCTGAAGGCTCCCAGCTTTGAAGCTGCGCAAAAAGCCACGCAAAACGGCAGCTAAATTCACCTCTAACGAAGTGAAGCCGTTTTCTGATGGATATATGCTCCCATTGGCTGGCGTGCGTCATCAAGGAACGAGGCTCCCATTGGCTCTCGTGCGGCATAGCTGCCAAAACCGCCACCAGAGAAGCCCTCTCCATGGCAGCGCAGCGCACGCAGCGGCCCGGCGAGGTGCGGCGATGCAGGCCTGGTGCCTGGTCCCAGAGCCCGCCCGGGCATATTCCGCAGAGGTTGTACGGCCGAGCTCAGCGCGGCTCGGCCACTTCAAGAGAGCGCGCTTGACCGTAGGCCGCTACCTCGGCATGCCGAAACGTGACCGTCCACGCCACTACGCCGCAGACGAACTAAGGGAGCGGAAGAACGACATTCGTGCTTTCGCATTCACAACTCATAAGAAGTTCTTAGGTGTCTTTGGACGTTTGTCGCTGCTTGTTAGCCATAACGAAATTGGGCACGGCACATTGAGCCCGACGGAATTCACAACTTTCACGACCTATAGGGGCGCCTATCAAAGTGGCTGTCATCTGGATGATCCTCGAAGAACAGCAGTGCGAGGCTGGGTCTGCGACGCGTAAGTTATTCTAGTGTTGCTATGTACGAGCAAGATTATAGCCTTGTTTTGTTTGTTTTTTTACGTCAGGAAGGTGTAGGTCAGCACCTTTATTGTGAACTCAGCACCTTTATTGTGAAGCCAATCATCCAGGAGCTAGGGCAGTGAAGCCAATCATCCAGGAGCTAGGCAGGCGACTCGCACACCGCGGTATACCACCATCGCTGAAAGTTGCTATAATAAAGACAGGCTGCAGTGAAGGTATAGTACGGTGCACGCTTGCGAGTCCCTTCAATGTGCCCCTTCTTTCACCTTCCATTCCCTGTAGTGGTGCTGCCATGCAGTGACTTACCAACTTGTTTTTGAGTGGGGGAAGGAAGCAAACCAGACCTCTCCCCCCCCCCCCCCAGGGCCGGGGGCCGGTGCCTTGGTATCCCTTGAACGCCGCCGGCCAGTGTTTGCCCTGCCAAGTGGCGGCTGCTTCAGGCCGGGGGGGGGGGGAGCGTACGCCTCTCCCCCCCCCCCCGCTCCCCCCACCTTTCTCTTGGTTGGTACGCCCATGCTGCTATGCACTTATGGCCCTCCGCCCCGCTATAACCCACCACAGCTCCGCATGTTGAATGAGTCACTTTCGCAAGCGCGTTCGTCTCACCTCCCCCTCTAGCCCACCATAATATCGTCACCGTGAAAAAGCTTGTTAACGTAATTTCGGAGATCTCATTGTTGACAACACCAGCAATACGATAACTAAAACGTCGCCATCACGTTTTGTGAAGGAGAGGCTGAAAGAAAACGACCGAAGTAAGACACGGGAAATAAACTTCTTGGTCAGTGGCGTTGCGTGCGAGTATACTTGGGTCGTACACTCGTGCCAGAAAGCTTGTGTAAAGTGAGAAACGTTCCTACCATGTGAGTTAAACGTGCGTGTGTGAGGATTACGCCTAAAAGGGGTTAAAACCAAACCGAAAACAAATAAGTGGAAACAAATAAAGACTTTCATGGGCTTTTGACTGTTTGAACGTCGACCTTCTCTATTATTTTCATTTTCCTGTCAGTTCTTGATGGTAGAAAATGAACAGAAATATAGCATACAAGTTCCGGAAGACGACAGCACACTACGGATTTCGGAACATGGTGATTCGTTCTCGCACCCACATCGCGCACACGGCGCAGGCTACGATTTGCATTCAAGGTGGACGCCTGCTTCCTTGGCACATTCCGTGCCGCTGCTTTGCGTAACCGTGACCTCATGTAAATGTGTCGGTGACACCCGGCAGCCCACGAGGAGGGGCGGGCAAGGTATCTCTCCTCGGGTTGCATCTGAGTTTGGGGTTTGTATACTAAATAAAAAAAATAGTACCAAGATACTGTAACAGTCACTCACGCTTATTATATTATAAATAATCCCTCCCACAGGGAGAAAGAGAGTGGGGGAAGAAGGTGTAGTGTGCGTTGGTTGCTGAACACTGGTAGACGCAGTTTTCAGAGCAACCTCTGCGACAGCTTTCTGTGGCTGGTATATGCAGTCAAACGTACGGGATCCTTCTCTCGTTGGAAATACCACAAAAAGAATCAACAGAGTATAGGAATATCGCTTGAATTTGTTCTTACCTAGAGCCATAATTAGCTAGATTTCAGAGTTACGACATTCCAGCCATTTTGGTGCCTAAATTATTGTTTCCAGTTATCTGAATCTTTATCTGAAATCGCAGGAAACGGTTTTCAGTCTTCCAGTTGTCGAAACAGACCGCGATGGAGCGAAATGTCGCCTGAGCTTGCTGACATTCTATCTAAACATCAGGAAGTCGCATTTTCGAATAAAAAGGACTATTCGCCTCGAGATCGAACCGTGTCGCCACCGTGCGGCCGAAATTGGAAACTTGCGAAAGCGGGGATACCGCCGTGCGTCGTCTGCTACGGGCGCACGTTCAGAAGTGTGGACATCGACGGCACAAGCCCGTTTCTGGCTGAGCTTGACCCTTCTTATTAAATGTTTGATGTTTTAATTGTCGTTTCTTCTTAGTAAAGGTTGTGTTGTATCGTTTCACATGCGTGAAAATACAGCAAAGCGATTATTATTAAGTCGGAAGCTTCCATAATCTTAGTGTGTTGGTTCGTATACAACCGCTTGTCCCACGTATTTCTGTTTTCTCGCACGAGCAATAGCTTTCATAAAACATTAAATGCTCATTGGAGCTGTGGTTTGATTAGAAAATTAACGCGACTGAGCGCTACCATTTAATAGACTAACCAACCGATAAATCCGTTCGTTGATTTTTCGCCGGTCATATTGCATGAAAGAAGTTAAAACTACACATCTTTTACTATTTTTACTATGTCATAAATGGCACATTGCATTCCAATTTCAAACTTCTCGTTGTGACGCCTAAATATGAACACGGGAAGCCTTTTAATGTGAAGTAATTTTTAAGTTATTATTTGAACAGTATAATCACCCTCGGTGACAATCACAAGCACGTTGAATGTGGTTTACTGTGCAAGCCTGTGTCATAAAAGACAAAGACGTCAGAAATATTAGAACAGACGTCTTTTACTTTTTGCTGGCTTTCTCCAGCACAAAATTCCGACTAAACGGCAAAAAAAAAAAATCGCATTCAGAGCATTACTGGAATTATCTAAAGATTAATCGATGAACTGCCCAGTCCCGATATGCGTTAGGTGAGGGCGGAGGGTGATCGGAAAGTCTCGTGAAGGTCGCTAGCCTTCTTCAGTAAAAGAGTGTCGCTGCGGCCGATGCTGTCTGTATCGTGGTGCGGGTTGTTTGCTGGAGTTGCAGAGTCTACTGTGTTTGAATAGAAGATTATTTAGCCAGAAACTTATAATATTAGCCCATTGACGTCCGCGGCACTCACCAAGAAGATTGAAGCGGGTGAACCCACACTACAGAGAAGATAATTTAATAACACCAACGTTGCTGCGTTACTCGGTTACACTTGTTCATTACACTCGCGGCAGATATATTAGAACAGTCTGTTTCACTTGTTTCAGTTGTGCTGCCAATGTGCAGTTTGCGGATCGTAACTAGAAGAGGCACTCTCTCCTCATCGCAACGTAGTAGAATTGTTCCGACTCCGAAAAACTTACCCACACCATGGCACAGTAAAGGGAAACTTGACTGCAGAGGAACTTAATAGCACGGCAATTTTCGATACAGCACTGACTTCTCTTCATGTTAAATATTTATATTACTGCAAAAGCTAAAAGTTAAAAAAAATCCATCGAACCTGCGATTTCACAGCCCACAGTACCATTATTATGTTATCCGGGTCGGAATTCAATGTTTTGTAGAACTCCCACGCTGGTAAACCGATACATATACTAAAATATATATATATATATATATATATATATATATATATATATATATATATATATATATATATATACATAAATAGAGCAGATCACCCGGAGACAGGCATCCGTCGTGGTGATCCATGCTTCCCAACGTCTGCCTAGAGCAGACGACGCATCCCCACGAGCGATTATTTAAATTTATGTCGTACACTGGTAACAAAATTCGATCTTCACTGAAGCACCGGACGGTACCGCACCATTTTCCGCTATAATTGTTTTTCCAACGACACTATGCGACAAAATAAACGCAAGAATCTACGCCGTCTCGCGCGCGAACGTGGAGAGCCTATGGGGCGGCCGTGCTTCTATCCCCGCTTTGATGATGATGATAGCGCGACAGTAGCGCCACCTCTAGGTCGATCTCGAGGCCAATAGGTGAAACATGGTTATAAAACCAGACTCTCCGGCAAAAAGATGTACAACAAAATATGTCAACAATGAAGCATGCACGCCAAATTTCCGAGTAGCGCGGTACTTGACACCGCAACATTTTTTTCTCCTTATGTAAAAACATTATTTTGATCACAGAGCGAAATAATATGCTGGGAACGAGCGACGAATTTCGCTCCGGAGGAGTTTGCTCTGTGCGTGGCGTCAGAACAGCCACGGACCAAACGAACGTGCCGCTGAAGTCTATAGCATTTAGAAGTTTGGAAACAAATAAATTAAAATATACAAAACAACAAGAATCCGATCCAAGCCGAAGCGACAATTCCGTTAATACATTTTAAGATAAAAAACATTTCCCCGTGGCTTAGGAACGAGTATCAAGTTAATTTTAGATATGGAGCGGTTATGACGAACATATGTTAATGTGTTCCATCAATACGCGGTGTGGGGACCCAAGTTCCCAGTTTGGTACAAAATGGCGACCAGGGGTCACGGTCTGGACGGGTGTCCGGGGTCTCCTCTTTTGGTGCCGTTTCCGCTTTCTCGGCCACCCGTTCCTTGATCTTGCTTTGGGTCCGGGGCTGAGACTGAGGTGGGGACTGGGCTTGAGGCTGCAGCTCAGGGGGTTGGTCCTGTGGTCGGTCATGCACAAGCTCATCGGCGGGCTTCTTGCTATGCTTTATGTGCTTTTTGGTCCGCTTCTTTTTGTCTTTTGGCTTGACGACGTCAACGCCCTGGAGCCCGCGTGGGTGCCTGTCCTTCTGCCCCGGTTCCCAGTGCCTCCTGTTCCTGAAACTTGGCCTTGGGTCTTGGGACCGCAGAGTCTTCCTTTACGTGCGACTGGTACGTCGCAATCGTGGAGTTCGTTCTTCCGACGAGGACGCTGGCAGGGTCCGTCTGCTCGGATTTGCGCTGGTAAACGTCAAGGACGAAAAGAAAAATAGATATTATTTCTAGGGTGTAGACGGAATCACGTTATGAGTACGACAGTACATTATAAATTCAGGTAGGGTGTACTAGAACTGGGAGGTGTGCCGACCGCGTCGGTCTCTCCCAGTCTCGGGTAAGTTACTTTTACAAAGTAGTTCGTTACAGTTACAAATAGTTTGTCAAAATGTATTTAAGCTACAATTAGTTACTTTAAAATAAAAGTAACACGTTATAGTTCGTTACTTCGTCATGGTATATTAGTTACTTTTAAGATAGTTTCGTTTTTTTTTTTTTGCTTTACTGATTAAGACACTGATGGCAACACAGATTGACTACGATTTATATTTATTTGGAACTCTCAGAAAACTATAGTTTCTCTTTTCGAGGTATATATTATTACCGTCGCACGACTTTATTGAATAAAAACGTTTGCTGCTTCGATACAAGATGGACTGAACAATAAATTATTTAGTTCATGTTGTAACGCAGCAGGGACTGCTTTTCAAAGTCACCATAACTTTCCCTTTTTGATGCTGAACACATTCCTTGCTAAACAGGCGCTTAACGGGTGCGCTAAACAAAATATTCAAACGTGAAAAAAAGACTGCTTTAATTGTGGGAAAGTTGTTGAGGCTGGAGAGTGCTGTCGAGGTTTCAGTCTTCCATCGTTCCGTCTCCATGCCTAGCGATAGTGTCGAGAAATGAAAGTCGGAACTCACCCCGAGGTGCTTGCGAAGGTTGGAGGAAGAATACCTCCCGGCTGGTGTATACTTTTTGCAGCGCTTGCAACGAGCAGTCAAGTTATCGCTACTATGTTCCACAAGGTCAAATTGCAGTTTATAGCCGTGCCACGGTAACACCTGCCGTTCGTCACGCATGACAGCCTCTCGTTTGAGCGATGCCGGTTAATTGCCATCCAACTATTTTTTTTCTTCATTCTTGTGACGTTCTTTTTCCCTTCCTATTTCTTTGAAGAGCTATCCTACTCCCTTTCTCAACTGACAGGAGAGGGAGATACCTGTGAACAGGCGGGGCCCTTACAATGTTAGGGAGAAGGGACATTTGGAACGGAATAAAGTGGAAACGACCGTTAGAATCAATCAAGGTAAAGAAAAGAGTGAACAAAAACCACACAAAGTAGCCTCGGAATGCGTTCAGCTTTTATTTTTAATTTCTTCTATGCAGCGAAGAGCAAAAGACACGACCGTGGATCGCGGGCTCACTGCCCCGGGAAAGGACAAGTCGACCAGTAGAAACATCGCCTGTCGCATCGGTCAGAGAGTGTCTCAACTGACGTAGGAAAGTGTGAAGACGGGACGAGAGCCGCGCACAAAAGCTTGAAATAAAGCAAACGCTAAATGCGAGTTTCCGAGCGATGAAAAAGGAAAAGCAGAAGTAGAAAAACGTCTGCCCTCTGCGCCGGCACTTTGCTTTGACAAAAATATAAGTTTTGAGTCCTTGTTTTATTATGTCGCGTCTAATGGGGACCCAACCTCCACACTAGTCGAACCCGCTGTAGTGTTCACGAAAGAGGGTATTTTTGGGGCGAAAAGTATCTGTATCTTAGCAGATACTTTTAGTTACTTTTTCAAGAACTTCAAAAAATGTATCGAGTTACAGTTAGAAGTTACCAAAAAAGTAACGGGTCACAGTATCGTAATCCCACCCAAGACTGGACTCTCGATAGGAACTGGGGTCTCGTCTGGTTCAATCCTGCCGCAGGGGACTGTGGTGGCGCTGCCAGCCGCAGTGGGGCAGCAGGTGAGGTAAAGCCCTCTATCCTGAAGAAAGTGGCGGCATTCTTTGAACAAGCCGCCACGCACGCTATTGGCCAGTCGTCACGTGACATCCTGCTTTCGGTTTTGGACTTCCGGCCGCCATTACTTTCCCAAGCTGTTGCTACGCCGCAGCTAACGGGCTGCCGCGCCTGTGGAAAAGTCGGCCGGAGAGCTTTTCAGTGTTCCCTCTGGAACGGAAAATGAACCTCGGAGGAAGATCTTGCTTCACCGAATCGGTCGAAAAGATTTCAACCCGACGGGAGCCGCAAAGTTATGCGATGTAGGTGCTCTGTATAAAGCTCACCAGAATGCAAAAAGACAGCTGTTTAGAGCGAGTTATGCACTCCATTCCACCGTAAGCGCGAGCGATGTAATAGCGATCACAACACTGCCGACTTGGCATGCACGGACGCCCGTGCCGTGAAAGTAAGCGTCGTTCAAAACGGCCTGCTCCTGCTCGTGCTTGGAGCATCGGCGTCGCTCCCACTTACAGGTGCGTGCGGAGGTGCGGAGTACGCTCGCTCGTCAAGTGTGGCGTACGTGCTCGCGTACCATGCTTTGTTTCGCACAAAGTTCATAGCTTGCAACGCTCTCGCGGCTGCGGACGCGAGCATGTGGATGTATCTATACCCCGTTTCAACATAAGTGCGAGCGAAGCCAGTGCGACAAGCACGAGTATGCTTTCTCTCCACACATTAAAAATAAGTAGTGAATCATCTGAAATCGTGGAGAATATAATTGCAATTTGGCGGTTTGATATGATGATTAAAAACGATTTGCGATTCCTGTGAAGCCGAAGGGGCGGACAGGTAGCCACGAGACACTGACCGATAATGCAACTCGGTAGGGACGATTGGGACGATTATCCAAAGCACTTTTGGGATCCACGGTTGGACGAACAGATCTAGAGCGGCTTCAGGGCGGTCGGATGCGAATGCGGGCTCTAAATGAGGTCATTGCCACACTTATATGACGAGAAAAGTCCACACGACCGGCATCGCGCCGCTTGAGCTGACCGAGACATCGAGACGCTTGGGAACATCCAGAGGGCGCCTCCGTCGCATACCGGAAGTTAGAGGTGGGGTAAGGAGGATTTTTTGGAGGAGGAGGAAAGAGAATGCGCCACTTTTCCCAGATACAGGGGCTTTACAGTGGGGCAGGAAGGTCGGTCGGGCAGTGTTTAGCGAGGCTGGCTTGGAGCGTGTCTGTTTAACTATTTCTTTTGTTTTGCCTTCTGTGTGAAGCGATACAATATTGTGTGGCTGGTAGCTGTGCCAGAGAGACAAGGGACTCTGAACGATGTCAAATACTGCTAATAAAAAGACAGAGCGGTGGTGTTTCGTGCCGGTGTGCAACGTGGGTTACAACACATGCAAATATAGAAACACTCCTTGTTTCGGACGCCGAACGACGCCTCTCTGATCGCAAAATAAAATCGCCTGACTAAAAAAAAGAAATTGTGTTACGCAATTGCATGTTGTTCTGAAGGAAAAAAAAACAAAACTGATGCCGAAAAAGAATTTTAGAAGAATGTGCGACCTGTGTGACGTGTCAGAGAAAACAAATTTCTCCAAGTGCGATCGCTCGTCAATACAGACAGCAGTTGAAGTTGCTCCATTTATTTTGCCAGTCTTGGTGTTTGTTTTTATATAATGCATGCTCACTACATGAAATTCATTCAGACATTTCCTGGTCTATATATAAGCTTTGGCTGAAAATGCAAAAGTCAAGAAAAGTTCGGCTTCATTATTCCATGCTACAAAAAAAAAGTATTGACACCAGAACAAAAAACTAGGTATTTAAAGGTTTGCAAAGTGTACAGAAGCCGAATAAAAAAAAAGCTTTGAAACTAGGGTGGAGAGGAATTACCATTGCATATCATATCATATTCCAACTTCGATCGCTTTCTCAATGCTGGTATGAAAGGTGAGATAGACAATATTTTTTTATAACAACAAAACGAAGAAAAAAAAATTTAAAGAATCGAGATTGTGTAAGTAACTGACCGCTCCCAAACGGCATTTGCGCTTTGAATATTAGCTCTTGCAACTCGCTCAAGTCACACTTTTTCACAGGGGTGTAAGATAGGTTGAGAACATATTCTTTCTCCACAACCGTTCAGACAGAAAACAAACGAAGAATACGATCATTTTGACGTCGAATAAAGCAATTTCTGCTGCGACTGCCAGGCCTCTGTACAGCCGTCGGATGACCGCGCTGTGCCCCACAGCACCCTCACCGGCGTGCTTGCACATCGCGACACACTCACGGCGGCCCGACAACACAATACTTTCTAGTACACCCTATAATTCAAGTTGGCTTCATCGGTAGCTTCTGGTTCGTGGAATTCTAGCGAGCCCGCGAAACGGTGTAGACTTAAGCCACAGCCTATTCGGGACATCCTTAAACACAAGTGGGCTAACTAAAGATCCCCAAATCGCCCTCTTCTACGTCCACTCCAGCTCTGCCTTTGCCCAATATATGTTGGATAAGACTATCTGTTGGTCACCCCCGACTCCTCGACTCATGCATGGGTGTGGTGTAATCGTGTGAGAAGGCTCCAGAATCTTGGTGCGTTCATGTGTCTGTGATCCAGCAGCCACTGACCATCTGCCCTTTGGTTGGACACATCGGCAGACGGAGGGACAGTAAGTAACAACGAAGGAAATGAAAAGGAAGGTGGACGGGGGTAAATCTGCACATGTGGTCTTGCAGATAACTGGCAGATGTGCAAGTATACAAGACAAACAAACTGATACGGTGATTAACATTCCGTCAAATTCAATGTGACGTCATGTCTTGAGACACTCAACGTTATTAGATTAGCTCAGTTACGGAACTGCTCACAGACGCAGCCTTGCGCGAGCAGTGCCCCCTTCTCTGCCCACGACTCTCTCGAGTCGCCTCCCGTCGTTCGACGCGCCGGACGGATGCTATGGTAACTGCAGGTATTATATATTTCTATGGAATGCGTACGTTTCAAAGCACAGCGTCTAGATGGCGTTTTGTCGTACTCTATGGCAGGGAGCCTACATACCCGCCGACTACTCTATGGCACAGCCTCTGCTCTATGGAACACACAGTTTTGAAACGAAAATCTAGATGACGTTTCAAACGACGGGAGGCTAAGCGGGAGGCGGACTGAAGTTGTGGAACTCCCCTCCGCGGGAGTTCCACAACTGAGGTAATCTAGTAACGTTGGCGACACTGTGGCATCTCGCGACGTAGTGACATCACGACATCATGACGTCACGTGCCATTAATGCGTCACGTGACACCACGTTGTATCCCCGTCGGGGAAATTATTGTCACGTGACCTGACGTCATGTAATGTCAGGTCACGTGACACCGTGACGTCACGTAATGTGGCCCCAAGTCATGTGGCGTCAATCTCCCTTCTAAATAATATATAGCGGGGAAATTGACGTCACGGGATGTCATGGTATCTCGTGCTCCCACGACTAGAAAGTGTGACGTCATTTGTCCTATAAATGTAGCGGGGCAAGTAATGTCACATGACAACTGACGTCACCTGACGTCATGCGGTCAGAACGGAACTCGAACAAGGAAGGCCCGTAGAGAGTTTCCATATAAATCGCTTTAAGAGGCAAACAATACGCGACAGGAGGTGGTAAACCCGATGTAAGGAACAAGGTTTGAGCAGCGTATACCCTTGGGATCAGAGAGAGCAGCGTGTGCAGTAGGGACCTGAAGAAAGCGCTCTCGACCCGAGGGTCGGGTGACTTGACCGTGGACGTCACCTTTCCTCGAAGCGATTTTTGGCTGCCTTGTCCTGCAGGTAGATGATTAGGGTATGATTATGGTATCGCTGACTTTGGTATTGATATTGTGAAGGGTACCCGGTTTTGACGTGACAACCATAGAGTAGTATAGTGTGAGGTAAAGAGTGGCCACTTCCATAGGCCAGCGGCTCACTCGACTGTCAGCGGCACCTACCGGCCATTGTGAAATCGATCTCGGCTTCCTGCTTAGGCGCTTCCGTTCACTACATGGCTAGAGACATAGATGGCCCTGCTATCTGAATGGCGCATAACTAATATCATTGATTCTGTTTGTATTACGTGGTACCTTGAGCCACCTAGTTTGCCGTGACTAACTAGAATTTAAAATTTAGGTAGAAATCGATTGCTCAAATGCACGCGTAAATTTTATATTCCAGAGCGAACCGTGGACACTATGCAAATTAAAACTGCTTCACTCAACATAAAAAGAAGGGGTCAACCGAACAATAGAATTGAGGAAGGCACTAATATTTATCTCGACCACAAAGACAATCACGAAAAAAAAAGAACTCTTCTGAAAGCGTCTGTAAAACTGTGTACTCCATTTCACTGTGAGAGCGAGATTTGGGCCTATCTTAAATGCTCTACTCAAGATACTGTATTTCAAATACTTTTGGTAGCATTCTGGTATCTTGCAAATGAATATTGTCTAAGGTATTTGCTACTCTATCTTAATTACTTTTCACACTCACTATCTCTACCACATTTTGCAACCTTGGAAAATAATGTTCTCCGGGGCAATCTACGGAACTAGGGATCGTCAGACTTTAGGATAAAGCTGAACAGATTGCAAACTTGGAGCCAAGCAACTAAACACAGAACAGGAAACAAGGCACGAGCAAAACGCAGTCAACAAAAGACCAAATGAATAGCCCCCAGTATGCCCGCCTCTATGCGCCCTCTTGTCCACTTTTCTTTTTTTTTTTGAATGCGAAAGCATTAACTGTCCCATGGAGCGAGCCGACGTTATCAGCTTTGAAGCCGCGCCAAACGGCACCTTAACTCCTTTCTCCAAGTGAAGCTGATACCACGCGAAAGCTAGCAAACAGCACTAGTTTCCCATCCGAGAGAAGTAGTTCGGCTTCGGTCCCACTGGCTGGCGCGCGTCATAATTTCAAGGAACGAGGCTCCCATTGGCCCCTGCGCGTCAGTTTCAACGACCGCCACCCCATGGCGCTGCGTGTCCGCGCCGTCAGCGCGCCGGTAACACGAAGCGCCCAAGGTCAAAGCGGCGAGGAGAGCGCGCGCTCTGGCGTCGACGCAAATACACCGCAGACGAAATAAGTGAGCGGAAGAATGACATGCATGCTTTCGCATTCACAACTCATAGAGCTATGTACCTCGAGCCTTTTTTTTTCATGCTGTCTTTGAATGACACGTTACGCTTGGAGCTAGCAAGTGCTGGTGACGTCATCCGGATTTTACACTCAGACCCCCGCTACAGTGTTCTAGAAGGGGGACACTGTACTTCCACCTTTTGTTAGGAGCTAGAGTGGTTCCGTAAGCGGAGGATTGTGACGCCACTCAAGGTTGACACGCCACGTGGCGTGAAAACCTGGAACTAGGCTGCCGTGTCCCGGAAAGCTGGTCATGGTGTTCGCGCATTTTCATTCTGGGACTCTATGAACCGGCGATATCCGAAAATGGAGTTTTGTGATCGTACCAAGCGTTGGCGTCACGCCCAATGCTTGGTACGATAAAAATTTCTTAGGACGAGAGAACACACTGGCACGCTGGCGCCGTCTATGCGGTAACCCTGGAACTGCGTTTCGCAAGAGCGAAGATTTTGCGAGATTTCCGAGGTCAAATGTGCGTACCTATGAGAAAGGATAACGTTGACAAAAGTTTTTCGAGCCAAGAAAGAAAGGATAATGCGCGAGAGATAGAAAAATTATTCCGGACCGCCAAGTTTACAGTACTACCCAATAAATGGCGCCAGTGTGTCCTCTCGTCGTAAGAGGTATTAAGAGGTCGCAAGTGTGTGAACGGGCCTTAACAGCACGCCGCATCCGACCCCCGCCACCTTGCCTGGCGTTATGGCGGCTGCTAAGTGGCTAAGTTGGCTAAGTCGTGCGTCCTGCCGAATCTTCAGTCGCAGTCGTAATTTTTTTTGAAACGATCATAGTTACTAATATTTTTAGCAACATATAAATGAAAGTAGAACTATTTAATGCTGCAAATATAACGAATGTGTAAATAACCTCACTGAGCCAGCTAGCGGGTGTTGTGAATCATAACAGCTGTGCTGCGATAGGGTTTCTGTGCTTCAGAGGTCACTTTTTACATATCACTATATTACTCTATGTGAACACGTATTAAGGGGTATGCAAAGTGGCGCCGTGTCCGTGGTGAGCCGGAGAAAGTTCACTGCAAAGCCGGGGAGACTTCATTCCTCGCCACGACACGTCCCGGCAAGCTACGGCGTCCCGTTCCGTTGACGTGTTCCATGACGAAGCCACTGGATGCTACCAATCACGTTCACGAGCGGGATGGAGAGGTGGTCAAGGCTGTCGTTCGCAAAGGCTTGCGTGGCGTCGGGTGTCGTGGCGGGGTGATCGGCCCTACTCCCGAATGCAGCGAAACGCACCGAGCATGCGCACAGAGGGTGGGCCAGTCACATCGCTTCCCCCTCTCCGCCTCACCACGGTTGGCATTGGCTCGCTGTCCCGTTCAAATAGAAAAGCGGAAAGGGAGTCCAGCTTTTTTGACGGAGCGGTGAGCCGTTCATGGACCACGCCGCCAGCTCGCATACCTCTTTACCCGAAGGGATGCATGTACGGAAACTTACGCAGCGGAAACACACCTCACTGTAGGGCAACGTTATTAGATTAGCTGATTTACGGAACTGATCATAGACGCTGCTTGCACAAGCAGCACTCCCCCCCCCCCCCTTTTTAAGGTAGAGACCTTACAGGTGATGCTTTGCTGCTTCTTTCTGCATATTAAGCGGTCGCCAGAGATTTGGGCCCATCGGGACGACCAACTGGGACCACCGATGTACGCGTCTATGCCCCGCCGTTCCGGAGCGGCCCGAATGCACGGGAGCTCGGGGAGGCGCGAGGCCACATCACCGCCGAAATGCTGCTGCGATAAATATTTTTATTTCTCTTACCATCGTCCCATAATCAATCGCGTATTCCCATCGATGAGTTTCGTCTCCGAAGGTTAAATGTTAACTCGCGTTTACTATCTGCACTTGTTTCGATTGCATGTGTGACTGTGTGTTGATTGAATACGCTTGAGTTGTGTCTTGACATTATTTCGTTCGTCTTCTTGTGTATTGTTCGGTGGTATAAGTTTACTTCGTGTTTAAATATTTGTTTTGTTCGATTGATTTTGTGACTAGCCGATATATGTGTTCCATTTCATACATGTGTTTGATTCCATTTATTCCGTTACATCCAAATTAATTTGCTATATTTTATTCATCTTTATTATTTCCCTACATTAGACACGTAGACGTTGCCACGCATAAAATATCCGGCCATGTTCTATACACAGCCTACCCGTTTTTTTATGTAAGGTGTCTTCGTTATACAAACACTAGGAAGGGCCAATTTGTTTTTGAAGCTGCGATCAAGAGAGGAGGGTACCTACCCAGACACGACTTAGTAGTACGGTGCATTATGAGAGATTTCAGAAAAAGTGTACAGTGCTCGGCTTCGTTCGAAGTGGTTTTCGAGCTTCCTTTAGTGACGGTTATCTCGAACTTGGCTTGCTTTGGATCAGAGATGGCAGCAATGACATTACTGTAATTAAATTAGTTTTTTCGCTGTACTTAGCAATGCATATAATTACTTTTCGGATCTGGTAATTAAGTAATGTAATTAATCACTTCCAGGCGGCAACTTTGAGATAATTACTCATTACTTTCGAAATTACTTCTTTCGAGGCCCATCTGAGTGCGAATTTTGTGACGGGGTACTGGGGAGCGAGACGAACACACAAAGGCGGGTCGAAAGGCGAAGCGAATGGAGAAAAGCTTTCGAGCGAAGACACAGCTGGAAAGCTACGGTTCACGAACTTCCAGACAAGACGGATTCATGGTACCATGTCATGGGGGACGGTGCCAGGCTACAGTGTGGGGGCACGCTACTAAGGTCAACACATATTAAAACTTGAGACGGGAAGTCAGTAGTAATCTTAAATCCCCTTGTCAAGGATCCAGAAATTTTCGCCAGTAGCCTTGTCCTTGACAGGTAAATATGCTTTTTGTAGTGGGACACGGCAAAGCAGGCGCAGCGCAGAGTATAGTGTATATTCTTGCTTCGCCCGTAGTATGCCTCTCTGCCTTCACCTTGGGGAGTTTAGTCAGGAAAAACTAACGCGCAGATATTACCGCTTGTTCGTCGAGCAAGGATACATTTTAGAAGGCGCCCACCACCCCTTTTCTTTTCTAGCGGCGTTTCTGCTAGGAAAACATCGGGCTCCGTTGCGTGACAACGCGAGATAACTTGCACTCATCTTGTGTTTTGGAACAATACTCCTCAAGATTTGTTGCTGTTGTTAGCGATGAGGATGTAGGAAATTGAGGAAGAGTCAACCGTGTACTCGCTCGGGGCGATATAAAGTCCAGGAATGCGTTGACCAGCGCTCAAGGGAGGAAAATACAATTAGACTGCGTCCGATACAGAATACGTTTTGCTAATTTCACCAGCCCTATGCAAAATAGGTTCGGGAACGACAGATCCCGTTTGGCAAAACCACATCAGAAGCAGTTTAGCACATCTCACCATAGTCGTTACAACTTCATGACGAGCTACCATGGCCCGACCAAACGAAATGGACGACGACTTCTACAAAATCAGGAGGACGGAATCGCATCAGCCATTAACCGATCAACTTCACCGTTGAACAGCGAAGACGGTGAGTTGACTGTTTTCAGTAATACTTCAAAGAAGTTGTTAATTATGTTGAACACTTCCGGTCCTCACTTTGTCTTTCAAAAGAGAAAACATGTCGGACACTCACTTCGAGGCGCATATATATATATGGATGTAGCGGTTCACCAAAAAGACCGCCGAGTTCGGAAAAACTGTAGATAAAATGGGCCTGAAGGAATTGCAATGTAATTCCGAAATAATTTCATTACTTTTCAAAATTATGATGTAATTAAATTACTTTTAGTTTGTAGTAATTTGCAATGTAATGTAATTACATTTGCGTATTTCAGGAAAGTAAATAGCAATGTAATTGAATTACTTTCCAAAAGTAATTTTGCCATCTCTGCTCTAGATTACGCGATGAAGCGCGAACTGTTTTTGCTTTGCTGCGCACCCACACGAAACCGTCGTTTGGTTCCGTAAGGGCGCGTGTCAGTCAGCGTAGTGGTACCACGTAAGCTCATTTGATCCCATAGTTCTCGTCCTGGTGTTTCCTTTCATCGTATTAACAGGGGGTTTCTCAAAGCGAGTTTCGCTAAGGCTGGCCCACTGCAGACCTGAACGACCGTGAGGCACTGCAGGCGTTCGATTAACTTAATTTATCAAATGATGTATATAAACACAAGTGGAATGCGCACCTTTTTCCTTTTGGTCCGCTTGGCAGGGAGTGCTACCACCGCGGGGGTGCCGGCGGAGCCTCCGGTACTGGCGCTGCACCGGCAAGCGCCATCAGGTCCAATGGAGGAACCAGGACTTGCAGTCGGCCCTCGGAATCTACGGCCGTCTGACCGGCCACGGTTCCTGTAGTTGATGCCAAGCTGCCCTTTCCAGGCATGCCCACCGGGATCTTTTTGGACTTTGACTTCGGCTTCTTTTCCGAAGAAGGGGCCACCGTCACAGAGCGACGCGACGACGCCTTGCCCTTTTGGCTCGTGTCAATTGGCCTTCGTACCATGTTCAGGATCGACGAGATCTTCCTGGATACGTGAAGGGTGCCGGACTCCGGAATCACGTTTGCAGTGGCTCGGGCGTCTTTCTTTTGGCATCGGGCTCGTCCAGGCTGTCGTAGCGCCAACTACTGGTGCCCGGCGTGACGAATGTTCCCTCGCCGGCGACGACGAGGTGCGTGCCCAGGACCTCCGTGGCCGTAGCGTCCGTAGTTGAGGGTTCGGTGCGCTTCTCCTGAGGCACGCTGATGTTGGGCGGAAGCTCGGCAAATCGCTGCTCCTCTTGCGTCCGGTTGAATCCTTCGGCCATGGAGACCTGGCGGTGGAGCATCGTTTGCTCCCAGTTGGAGGGCATCCAGGTGGGTAGCGGGATCAGGCAGTTCCGCAGGCCCTGTGGGTGTAACACAACACGATAGGGTAGTCGGGACATCTGCAGAAAATTTCCGTTAACTTCTCTCTGGATTTTTACCATGCAAAGGGACAAATGGGGCGAAGCCTGTTTAGTTCATTCAAACAGCGTGTTACTTGTGATTACACGGGCATAAACCCAGCGCGTTCACAGTTCAGTTACTGAATATAGGATGCACGCGAGGTGTAGACTATTTACCAGGAGTGCTACTGCACATAGTCGGGATGTTATTCAAAACCCAGTAGAGAGAGCTTATAGCACGCGTAGAAGGCGGTTATTTAAATGGTTTATACGTTGCTTGTGGCAATAAGCTTGTAGGCATTGTTAGTATGCTTACCAATTTGGTGTAAGAATAGAACACCACGGCGTATACAGGAATGAAGCTTAATTCGACGAGGTCGAACCACAGGACGACGGCGTTAATCCACAATGGGTAGTGGACATGCTTGTGATCCGTCGATGGGAACCACAGCTGCACCGAGAGCAGAAACTGTGCGCGCACAAAGAACAAAGAGAAAAGACGAATTAGTTTTCTTTCTTTTTTCTTCTAGGCCTTCTATGACCGAATATCTTTAATTCAAACAAACACGTGACTGACGTTAGTGTTCGCTTTGCTGATCTGCGCTCTCGGGGTCATTTATTACCATGTACCTGGATAGTACAATATATCTTGCAGTAAACCAATCGATTTCTGCCGTTCATGCAGCTTGCATGGCGCACATACATTACTCCGTTTCATTTTAAGTCTAACCGCAGCCATAGCCCTCGACATTTTAAGAAACGTTGGGTGCGGCACTTCGACGGCATCTTATCATTACTCCGCAGTCGTTGAGAGTGCGACATTTGTCGTAAGAACAGCGATGAACCAACCGCGAAGCAAGACGCGCGAGCACAATAAGATACGTCGAGTTGTCGGTAGAGAGTTTTAGGGAACCGTTTTTGCACATCCGAAAGGGTGCGATGGGCCCTCCGGCACGAACTGCGCATGCGCTAGCGCAGAAGACTCGCACATGTGCAGTTCGTACCGGAAGCCCATCGTAACGTATCGGATGTGCACAAACGGTTCCCTAAAATTCTGTATACGACTTCGTGGGACTTGAGTGAACGCAAGCGTTGTGCGTTTGCATTGCGTGCTCCACACTGCGCCTTGGAGGCCAAACTGCGGTCTTGGATTGGAGCATGTTGGCGTGGCGCATGTGCATCGTGGAGCACGCCACGCTAACGCAAACGCACTGCGCTTACGTTTGCTCTTGTATACGCAAGACAAACTATTCGTTCTTGTGTTCTCAGCGCATGCTTTGGACTGGTCCCCATATATCGTCTGCCAAGAATGACGAACTTGAATTGTGGAATGCACGTTGAATGTGCACGATCGTACATTACTACCAACTTATTTGTTCTCGGCAGATAACAAATGGGAGCTTTAATGTAACTGACAGCTTGAGGAACACAGGATGGAGCTTTTTAATTTTCGGGCTTCTCGCTTCTTCTACGGCGTCCTTATCAGCTTATGCCATAAACCCACTGACTGCTGAGCCGTAAAATTCACAGGGTCTCTTATGTTATCCCTAAGACAACTTGAAGGCGAAAGCCCAAGCGCTGATGCATTAAAAAAAACAAATAAAAAACATTTTAAACAGCCTGGGTGGGATACGCGTGTCAGAAAAATAAATTTTACGCGAAAAAACAAAATTAGTGCAATATTGACAGCGAGAGATTTATTTGAAATTCTGCGCGCGAAGTTCATGACGTCACTGGTCATTCCGGAATGACCATCTCGGTCGTGAAAGCGAAGCCGCTCCACCTCTCCTCCGCGCGCCCGAAATGCCGAGAGAAAACAAGTGGAAAGGAGGCGACTGCCAACTAAATCAAATCGCGTCTCGCGCCGTCAATATTGCTCTAAGTTTTTTTTTTTTTCGCGTAAAATTTATTTTTTGTCTCGCGCGTGTTTTCGCCATACTGTTCAAAAACATTTTTTTTCTCTTTCAGGGGCCCTTTTAAAGACAGACCCATGATTTACTCGAAGAGTCATCCCTCCTTATATTCTGAGTCATCCTTTTTATTGTGCTGAGTCATTCTTCTTAATGTGCTGAGTAATTCTTCCTAATATGCTGAGTCATCCTTCCCAATGTGCATAGTCATCATCTTAATTCGCTTAGTCATCCACTGAGTGGTCACGTAAACGTTTTGCTACCTTTCGCTTCGCCGACCCGACGTGTTTTCGCTCGGTCGACTGAACGATGACACATATTAAGGCTTTCGCCTTAATAAGGTGATCGAACCGTCCTGCATTTCGTAAGCTGTCAGCAGCGTCAGAGGCTCCGAACAGCAAGCAACAACATGGAGTATTGTTTTCATTACGAAAACCGACCCTTTGCTGAGTCGATATCGGACGGTGAGTGGGTTGATACGACGCCATTGACGCAATAACTTCTCCATAGTGGCCTCTCCCATTTCCAATTGCATTTCCATTTCCATCAACCAATTGCGCGTGCGGACACGACAATGTTGTCTCGTTGGCGATGCAGCATGCAGCTCAAACAGGACAAATACAAGCGAGGGTGCACAGCACGTTTAATTGTTTCGAACCGGTATACCATACGAGCATGCGTGAGCAGCTGTCGGAAATGACTGGCATGTTCTTCGGGCGTGGAGCTGAAGACGAGGATGTCTTCCAGAAAGGCAAAGCAGGAGGACAGCCCACGAAGGACTTGGTCTATGGGCCTCCTGCGCTGAAGCTTTGAACAAACTGTGGCGCTCTCATTTTGGGTAGTACAAGCTCACCTGGTTGGAACTCCCACTATTGTGGCGCCTTCGCCGTGATTTTTTTCCTTCTGTGTAGTGCAGAAGAACGAAAAAACAGCTTTGGACGTCCGAAATCGGGTTCATTCAACGACGCAAGACAATCGAAAGTTCCGGATTCACGCCACCACCGCTAGGGTACGCGTCTCGTATCTCTAAGTGGTGACGTTAAAACATCTAGGCGTCGCGACGTTTTTTCTTTTTTTTTCCTCACCTTTATGTTTCTTTGGGACGCGTGATACAGCGTTTCTTGGTTCACGCTCTTATCGTCCTAGCTTTGGCCTGTGCTTCGACGGCGTTAGGCGTTAGCATTTTTCGTTTTTTTTTCTAATTTCCTCGTTATCATGTTTCGCGCCAGAGCAGACACGCTTCTATATGTGTGGCAGTTTGAGTCGCTCAAGTTTGTACCACCCAAAACAAGTCCTAACAAGTCATCTTTCGCAGTGCCTCCTGGGCAACGCAGGATGCCTATACGAATCTCTGGAAGGTTTGGGCTGCATTACAGAGAACGAGGACATCAACAAGAATTCATACAATCCGAAGGGGGTTGTGACTGCCGTTTTAGGGACGTCTTCTAGGTTCGACCGGAATCTGATGGTACGCTTTAACGAGGTCGATTTTGCTGAAGATCGTCGCACCCTGTAGTAATCCACCGAAGTCTTGGAGATGTGGAGATTATCAGGCTCTCAAACAATACCGCCCTGCGCCGGCGTTGAGGCAACGGGTCTTCGGAGCAGACCCGGACGGTGGTATGTTCCGAGACTGCGCCCTGCCGGCAACCGCAAAACACCTAGCATGGGGTGCCCAAGGTACTCCGAAGTCCTCCAACGGGCTCTTGCAGAAATACCGCAAGACCAGCGGCCTTCCAGCTACGAGGAATGGATTTTGCCACAGAACGAGACGCCCGGAACGGTGCACCTCCTGTGGCTGCAGCTCTACCTCCACTTCAATGCCGACGGATGACTTGGGGCCCTACTACCACACGTTTAACCACCGCTGCTGATGCCGTAAGGCAATGGCAACATTGGCATAGAAAGAACAAAACGTTAAAAAAAGGATATTGGATAGCAATTAGGTACCGTAGCTTGGTTGAGAGACCGATAATCTCTACGTGGTCGCCAGTCTTCCGCTTTCTTCGACACCATGTGAAACGCACAGGACCATGGACTCGAAGATGGACGAACGTACCCAAGCTATGACATATGCTCAGACACGTGTTTGGCGATCTGAAGTTGTTCGGGTGGTAGGCGTCGTGGTCGTGCGAAGACAGGAGGGCCTGTGGTTTTAATGTGGTGGGTGAGAGTGTGTTGAATCGGCAGTAGAACGTTGTTTGTCCGAAACACGGAGGAAAACTCGCCTGTGATGCGTTTCCACTGAGTCGGTCTCCGCTCGTGGGAAAAAAGGACTCACTGGCGGCCTCATCGATATCAGCACTTGGACGTGATTTTGCGTCTCGGTAACAATGAGCCGGTATTGTCGCAAATCAACGGTGAGTCCAAATTGTCGTAAGAAGTCCGCTCCAATGATGTCTTGCTGAACGTCAGCAATAATGAAGATCCAGTGAAATTTTCGCTAGAATCTGCTCACCAAAGTCAACTAATTTTCTTCGTACGCCTTTATTGTGAATTCACTGACAGTTTGCAGGGGTGGAGTCTCTTGGCGATGCCGGTGATCTTGTGACTTAGGTGGCACTACGCTAATATCTGCTCCAGTATCAACTCGGTAACGAACCTTAATTGACTAGTAGGTGACGTAGAAAAAGCGGCTGGATGATGTTTGCCGCCTTCAGTGAATGGCGACGTCGTTTTACGAGCAGGAACATGGTGGTCGGCACTGTCGAGCGGGGTTTCCACAACGGAAATGATACCTGCAGTTAGCACCCCTGTCTGTCGTTGGAAGTGCTGGGCGAGGAGTTGTATTGGTAGTTGACATTGACCCGATTCTTGGTTTCAGGGACTGTTGTTCTGTGTGTCAAACTAGTGGGCCGTTGCTGGATGTTTCGAAATTCACGACTGAGGTCGTCGAGTTTCTTTTCCATGCGTGTGTAGGCTGCCAGCAAATCTGTGCTCTGAAGCTGTGTGTCACAGTCAGGGACTATATGGTGGGACGCCGGGCTCGCCATCTCGTGGTGGACAGATGAAACACCAGGCGAGTGTGTATCCTTCATCTTGACTGAGACGCGAGCCAGTGCTGTGATGGATTTCGTTGTCATCGTGGTCAATATCATTCGCAATTGCTGAGGCAGGCGTTGTAGGAAAAGTTCGCGCAAAATTGTCGTATACAGGCATGGTTCCCACCTTGTCTCCGAGGAGTTGTTCCATTCGTCTGAGGAGCTCTGTGGGTTTTCTGTCACCATGTTACTCAGCTGTCAACTGATGCTGGAGGCGTTGAGGTTCAGAATCGGTTGTTCGCCTTATGAGTTCCGTAAGCAAAGTTTCGTAAGGCTGGTCCCATTGGTGGGGTAAGTAGGATTTTGAGGACCATGGCCGCTGTCGACTGTGAAAGGGCTGCGGCTACATAGTCGAAATTCATAAAAGACGATATGCTCCGATGTTTGCGAAATAAAGACTCGGGGGTTAGAAACCAGACCCTCTGAGTCGGATGACCAAAGCTCGGGAAACTTAATCGGGGCTGTGGTCGCTAATACTGTACTGGACGTTCCAGCGGGAGTCCAGTCGCCATGAGCGTCCATTGTGAGGTCGGCGACGAAATGAGTAGCTCACCGAGGGCTTGGCGTTGAAGTTGCTCACTCCGGGTCAATATGTGGAGTAAGATTATATAAACATTTAATAGCATTTACTGTGAGTGGTTGCGACAGTCGGCTGCCGTCAGAGCCGTGCGAATTTTGACGTCCCGTGCAGGTCGTCTTTATCATCTGTTTTCTACCGCCGTCGATCGCTACAAATGCACAAATGAAAAATGTAACAAAAAAGTTTTTTAGGGGCGAAGCTCCTTAGGGGCTAGCCATGTCCGTAGGTCCGTAGCTCCGGCGTCCAGTGCTCGTGCTCCTGCTCGTGAGCTCCCGTGCTCACATTCTCGTGTAAAGCAAAAAAAAGATAAAAAAAAGATGAAAAAAAGAAAAAAAAGATCTGTTTGCGCAGTCAACAGGATTCGGACCTGTGCGGGGAGACCCCAATGAATTTCTAATCCATCGCCTTAACCACTCGGCCACGACTGCGGGACGAGTAGGGGGCTATGAGATGTGGTAGTAACTCAAGAGCTGGGGATGTCATGGATGAAACGTTGCATGTAGCCGCTCAACGTCTAAACAGGAGAGGGCGCTGCGGTCAAATGCGTATATAATCGCGTTAAACTTTGCATGTATTGGCTCAACGTTTATAGACGAGAGGGCGCTGCAGTCAAAGGCTCAAATGCGTATATAACCACGTTCCATACCACACATTATCTTTTTGACATGGATGAAAACGAACGAAAGGCTCGGCATGCTGCGGCTCAGCGTCTACGCAGACAAGCACCACCAGAGCTTCGCCCGAATCAACATCAATCACCACGTGGAGATGCGGTCAATTTTCTTTTTTGTTATAGCAAGATTGTTTGAGATTTACTTCGCTCAGCGTATAAACTAAACGCAAACTCGTTTTTTTTGCAACATGCGATAATATGAAATACCGCATTTTTATACTTTTGTTTTGATTTGGTGATTATCTTACGCTTTTGCTCCGACATATTCTTTTCCACGTCATGCCATACATCGTCTTGAAAGACTTGTGCGTTCAAAATGCCGCACTCACGTGATTTAATAAAATGCAAGCTTATCTTGCTCATATATCTGACAAACTCGGAGATGCACAGAATGCGCTGCGAATGAGCTAAATGCATGCTGTGTGCGCGTGTGTGTATGTGCGTGTGTGTGTGTGCGCGTGCGCGCGTGCGTGTGTGTAACATCACGTTTTGTCATGAGGTCACCTAACGTCAGTGACACCCTGATATCAAGGTCATATAAGGAATGTAGCAACTATGAGGCTACATTGCTTATAGGACCTTAACCTGTGTGCCAGTCGAACGTAACGGCCGAGCGTAACGTGTCGTTTTCCTCATGAAATCTTAAAGCAAGCAGCTGTGACAGTGGCGTGCAGTGATTTCTCTACCCCCCCCCCCCCCCTGTTTTTTTCCGAAGGCACCCCCTTCATTCAGAACGACTCCTATATTCTCAATTACCCCCCCCCCCCCTAAATATTTAGACACCCCCCCCCCCTCCCCCCTTCCCGCAATTTCAATTCCTGGGGAAACCCCTGGTGGCGTGGACGCGGATGCGGTGCTTTTCGTGATCGGATAGATGCACGTCTCAAGTTATGAGAGTGGTTCGTTAACCGGCGGAAAAATTAGTCGTACTCACGATCACGGTAACAGGTACAACCGACGTCCAACAGACTTTAATCAGCGGGCTCGGGGCCTCGCCGGTCATTATTTTGCAATCGATTATTAGTCTTCGCAATCCTGCAAAACCAGAAGAGGAGACACTGATCGAGTCGATCTTGACGGAAACACTAAACACATAATTGCTGTCTTTGGAATACGACGGCAGAAACCAGTCCCGTCACGACGAGAGGATGTTTCGTACCGTAAAATTGCAGAATCACCAGGGACTCCAACATGAGTATCACGAACCGCACGTACTGGTCGTGGTTGTGGAATATTATGGCGGCGATGCTAGCGCCACCCTACAGGAAGAGAAGGAAGAAAAGTGACATCAATTTGAGACTTCGGCTTGGGAAGTGCAGGACGCTGAAACCTAGAATGAATTTTATTACACTGCTAAAACGTTTAGCAATGAGCGATCAATTACTTTATTGTTAATTTTTACTTATGTTATCTCTCTACCTGTGCACTCTAAGAAATTTGGAGCCTATACTTTCCCGCAAAGCAGTTTGGAGTGCCAACCAGTGCAATCTACGGAGAGAGCTCGGCGACTAACTAGGCTAAAAAACGTTTCTACATATAAAAAAAAAAGTGTCTACGCCGTAGCACTGATTTATAGCACAACTTCATGTTCAATAGAACAGTGCGGTTGTTTTCTTTTTGTATTTCTTTAGAGGAATCTATACATATTTTTAGTATTGTCATTTACGGAGTTTCCTGCGTAGATTGCAGTGGTTAGCACTTCAAGGCGCCTTGTTGGAAAATAAACGCCCCAGATACCCTTGAATGTGGGCCTGGAAGACGTATTAGTACAATAATAAAAATTCAATTTGCACTGGGCATGCAGCCAGCACTGAGTACCTCGCAGATGACATGTTTGGAGATCCAACTTTATCTGGCTCGCAATTTGCGCCAGGCTTATTCCGAAATGAGTAATTTCTTCGTGTTCCTTGGTGAATTTACGGCCGCGTCTGCTCTCATAACGATGATAAGAAGAGTAAAACATGGTCATCG
Organism: Ixodes ricinus; assembly: GCA_037355805.1. Taxonomy (NCBI): domain Eukaryota; kingdom Metazoa; phylum Arthropoda; class Arachnida; order Ixodida; family Ixodidae; genus Ixodes; species Ixodes ricinus. The sequence goes on along the minus strand of JAZHYW010028999.1, from coordinate 56,406 downwards.
AACGGAAGAGAGTAAATGAGGGATCACATAGGTGCGTCAGTTGCCATACTTCACGGCGACGGAAACGACAGCAATGGCTGGAATACCGGGACACCGGTAACTCCCGACTGGTTCACAGAGCTACCTCTTGCATTGCTTGCCACGTTCCGTTCAGGGAACAGTTGTTCCGGTGACTTCGTCGTTGATGTCGTTTGGGTCGCACTGAACGCAGCGAACGCTGCTGTCTGAACCAGGCTTAACACTTGAATGCATATTTCGGAATTTAGTGTTTTCTTTTCTCTTGTTACTTGTTCCCCTGTGCGCGATGAAGACGAAGCTTACGGGACTGCAAACCACGATGCTGGTCATAAGCAGGAAGAGGCAGATGAAGAAATGCACCATCGTACGGTTCACCAGCAGGGGCGGGTGCGAGGCAGACAGCACTTCGATGATAATATCGGGTACGATGAGCTGCGAGACCCGGGGGTGACGACAGAGTACATGTTACAGAGTTCCATGATGAAAAATTCATTATTCCCAATGTTTCATTCACAGAGGATATAAGCGCGAAAGGCTCAATTGCCGCGCTTGTTCGTACTCTCTTCTCTCTCAGTTCGAGAAGTTGGGGAAACCAACGGTAAACAATAAAAGTAAAAGGAACTGAAAAATATGAGGCAAAACAGGTAGTTTACTCATCTTGTCCAAAAATTTGCAAGGTGTAGTCATCAAGCACACAGCGTAGTGTGAAATACCATAGAGGCAAGTTATTTCTTCTGACATCTTTTTGGGATCGGAATATGTACACTTGGCTGGACTAGTCCCATAAAATGAAGGGAGTTGTCAAAGTGGCAGCTGAGGGATGGAAAAGATCGGCTGCCTAGAAATCATAGAGTGATACCGAACTATCCAGATGTGGGTCAGTTTTATTTGACGAATATTCATATAAATGATACCCTGCGCCAACATGGTAAATGCAATTTGTAAGCAGACTTTTATACGCAACCATTTGGAACAATTAGCACCGTTGAAGATGACTCGCATCGCCGAAGGACTAGAAGTGTGCATTCTGTATGTCGACATTGCTGTGCTTGCTTTGTTGGCATGATGGGACCAGACATTAAAGATGATGTTTATGATTACCGAATCATAACTTAGCGTTCGAAAAGTACAACTCGTCTGCGCTAGACCGCACTGCCCCGAAAGGGTAAAGCGGACGTGAAACAGACAATCTAGACGGCTGCGACTAAAAGCTCGTTGTGTAGGTAATATAAAGTAGTCATACGTACAAAAACAGGGTTCGTGTGGTGCGTGTTGCCGTTTTTAGCCGACAATCATTAAAGAGGTAAAAACAAGCTTCTGCTTTGAAATAACGACTCGTGAAAAAATGTACTCGGGAACTCACAAACTTTGGAAGCATTGTTGAGATGAGCCACAAAGAGTGAATTTGGCTCCAAAATTTCGGATGCTGTACCGTGGTCATAGCCTGCGGGGTGATGCTGACAATGAAGTTCGAATCTGCAACAGTACAAACAAAATATGAATAAATTTCTTGAACTTCGGGTCTGAAGAATCCCTCAATCTGTTTCCTAGGCTTTAAGTAACAACAATTGGGCAAATCGCGGGACGTGCTCGTCTATTAGTGAATACTAAGCACAAACAAGGGCGCGCGCGCGCGCGCGCACGCACACACACACACACACACACGCACACACAATACACACACACACACACACACACACACACACACACACACACACACACACACACACACACACACACACACACATACACATACACACGCATCACACACGCACGCACACACACACATCGCACACCGCACATACCACGACGCACGCACGCACGCACGAATCAAAATCAATCAGCTCACCAAAAATAGCTCCGCGGAGAAAAAAAATCACAAATGAAAAAAATAACTGCAACGAGTCCATTGCATGAATGTCTCCGACGATGACACGTTGTTATAAACTGCTCGCTTCGCATGAAATAGGAGTCTTGCGAATGCTAAACAGCCGAAATTTCGGTTATTTTCAGGATACGTACTCCACATGAGCTACCCCAGCGTACTCAGCGGCACCAATTTTTCTTTAAGATACCGCATGTTAAGAAAGTGAGTTATCGTTTCAACTGACTTCTTTACCTTTCTGAACTAATTGTGTACATACATTATCACAATTAACTGAGCAAGTTTTCCGATTAAAATAATTTGCGGGCCTGCGAGCCCACAAAAATAACGAAGTACAGCGCAAGGACGACGGGCACTAGGCACGCGCCAGAACCGAACTCAGTGCTACCTCCGCACCTATTCACGTTTCGTCCTCTTTTGTATATAACAGGGGTGGGCAGTGTGACATTCGGTTAGAGCCGGAGACAAAACTACAAAAATTCAAGAAAGCGCAGAAAAATAAAAAATAAAAAAATACTTTTGACAAGAAACGATTTGGAGGGAAGTCCTTTTTAAAAGGGGCAAGTATAATTGTCGACTACAACAAATAACACCAGGTAGAAGGAAGTCCCTTGAAACGCTAGCAAAAATGAAGGCATGGTATCATGGTAATAAAACCCGAGACTCAGGAACACAGAAGGGACGAACACAACACAATGTTCAATGACTCAGGAACATAGAGGGACGAACACAACGTTGTTGTTTGTCCCCTGTGTCTGAGTCTCGGGTTTTATTACCATGAATCATCACCAGCTCGCTTGTTTTTCAGTATTATTGAATGCATGGTATGCTAGCTAGCCACTGCCCCTGACGACGTTATCGTATACGTCAAAACTTGCTAGAACAAAAAGAAAACATGGTCACTGGAGACATCTATGTATCAAAAATCAGTCCAGCTGTATGTACCATAGGTTAAATGAAATGCGAACAGTGATGGAACTTCGAGCCCACTACCGGCGCAGCTTCCATGCTTGAGTTGTGCTTGGCGAGGTAACTCAAACACATCGGTGTAGGACGCACAACAAAGATTGCAGCAATAACATTACTGTTAATTAAAGTACAGTCATAAAATGACTTACTGTGGTAATGAGTAATCGTAATTAATTACTTTTCTAGGCTAGTAATTAAGAAATGTAATGAATTACTTTCGGGCAGTAATCTTGAGAAAATTACTCACTTACTTTTGAAATTATGCTCCTCCTAAATGAGACAGTTCGTTGCACGGTGAAATGTCGCGAGACACCAGAGCGAATAAACAACGGCCACCTTAGCGCGAAACTTCTTACAAAGAATACGACAAACGTACAAAGGAGGGCTTGAAAGAGCGATGGAGATGGAGAAAAGTTTTCCTGCGAAGACATCGCTGGAAAGCCACGACGGCTCACGAACTCCAGACAAGACAGATTCACGGCACCACGTCATCATGACGGTACTATACCCCGTTCATCCGAAAGCCGAGACTGCGGTGGGAGCAACATACCCCCCGGCCAATCAGCCGCGTCTCTTTCATCACCTGATCCGGCTCTTTTGCGCGTGGGTATGGGCGGGAACGTCATCGCGTGGGGAAAGAAGAGGTACGACTTGTCCAACGAGGATCTAGCTTCTACCGCAGGCAGTCTGAGCTGAGGGGTGAACGGAGTATATGCTCGGTTCACTCACCTGACAGTGCGGTGGAGCTGTGAGCTCACCGCAACCAATCAACCCTCTTCTTTTCATCGCCTGACCCCTTCTCTGCGCGTGGGTATAGAACAAGAGCGTGGTTACGTAGTGAAAGATACACGTGTGACTGGTTCAACAAGCAGGTAGCTTCCACCGCAGTGTCAGCTTGGGGTGAACGCCTTATAGGCTACAATGCGAAGGGCACGTCAAGCAATGAAATCAACACATTTTAAAACGTGAAAAGACTGGAGACACAGATCTCCAGCCTTCTTGCTCTTTCGTCAACCAAAGTCAAATCGTAAGCTTCGACCGTCGTGAACAACAAATGACCGGAATAATTAGTTAATCCCAAATGCCTTGTCAAAGACCAAAAACGTTTCGTGCGTAGCCTTGGCCTTGGTAAGTAAAGATGCTTTTTGTAGTCGAAAAAGTCAGAAAAGCAGGTGCCGCTCGTGGTGTGAGTCTTGCCTTTGCTCAGAGAGTTGATTCAGGAATAAGGGGCAATGGCTGGCAGTGGCTGGGAAAGTACACGCTTTAAGAAGCTCGCTCCTCCCTTTTCTCAACTGCCAACGCGACTGCCTAGCAAATATTCAGCCCCGTTGTGTAAAAACGCGCAGTAACTTGGGGTGTTCGGGTGTTTTGGAGCAATACTCTTCGAGAGGAATGCCAGGGGTTGCATCAAATAGTGAGCTTGAGCGAAATTAATTGGACTGCGTCCGAGTCGGAAGTGAGACGTTTCACACGACGATTTCTTGTAAGAACAACCTCTCATGGCCTGACTTAAGTTACTGATACGAACTATAAATTTTTTCAAAATCAGGAAGACAGAATCCAATCATACCTTAACTAAGAACCTTCACCGTTGAATTAACATTGATTTTGGTGAGTCGACTGTCTTAAAGTTAATCTAAAAAAGAAGCTATTCATGTTCAAAAATAATTGGGGTGTGTGTATGCTTGTACAGCCTAGAACTCGGTCTGCCTCAACAGGCAACTTGTTTCCCAGTTGTAGATGAGAAATTTAGTCAGTGCAGTACAACCGCTAGACTGGGGTCTTTAACGTGCATCACGCAGTAGTGATACATGACCGCACGCCGGTACGATGCCCATCCAGATCGAAACGGTCAGGGTCGGGGATTGAACCCAGGATCCCTGGGTTCTGCAGAGTGAGCTTTCACTCCACGTGCTCCGAGCTGGTGTGCGCTAGCCCACTCGGCCACCGATCCCCCTTCATCATGTTTAACACTTAAGTCGTGTGCGCCAGTGGAACGACTCTTCAGTATGGTTCACTTTGAGGCGCATGAGGCTGTTGCGGCGTAAACAGAAATATCTGTGTTCTCGTATAATTACTTTAAATAGAATGAGCACGAATTACTGCTTAATTAAAGGCTGACTACACTTCGCGCTTCCCACTTTTGCTCGCCCCCTCCTCTCCTATGTCCTCCACGTTTTACCTAATCCCAACTTGGCTCCCCTCACAGTTTAGGAGAGGGGAGCGCTAAGAGGAGTATCTTTCCTGCAGAAAACCTAGGTTGTACGTCGGCCTTTAAGGTATTGAAAAGTAATGGCAAAGTAATTTCATTACTTTTGGGAAGTGATTGTAATGTAATGTCATTACTTTTAGTCGGCGGTAATTTGTAATGTAATTTAATTAAATTTTCGCAGTTTTCAAGAAAGTAATTAGTGATGTAATTTAATTACTTTTGGAAAGTAATTTTGCCATCTCTAACGCACAACATCGCAGCGCCCTACCCTGATGTGTTTGAACCTCGTCCAGCAAAACCAAGGATTGGAAGCTGCGCCGGTAGTGGGCTCGAAGTTCGGACACTGTTCGCATTTTATTCGAGCCCGATGGTACGTAGAGTACGAGGCGCCCCAGACTGTGATATATATATATATATATATATATATATATATATATATATATATATATATATATATATATATATATATAGTGTGTGTGTGTGTGTGTGTTTTTAAAATTCTAGAACTCTTTTCTTCTTGGGGACACAGGAGGGGGAAAAGGGCACGCTTACCAGGGAGCCGCGAGCCGCACTTGGACCCGCAAGAGCCGCAGCTTGGCCAACCCCCGGTAGATATGTATTAAAAATAAGTCGGACATCTACAAGGTTCCCATAAATTAATTTCTGCGTCAGCATAAATCAAGTAAATGTTCTGAATGTTGAAGTTTATAAACTAACACGAAAGTTTGTGTGTGTGCGTGTGTGTGTGTGTGTGTGTGTGTGTGTGTGTGTGTGTGTGTGTGTGTGTGTGTGTGCGTGCGTGTGTGTGTGTGTGTGTGTGTGTGTGTGTGTGTGTGTGTTTTCCCCCTCTGTAAACTAGATTGCACCGAAAAATCGCGCGTTCAAAAGCCCATGCAGCTATTCATTCCGGGTTGAAAATCGTTTTGCGGATTCACCTATACCCGTTTTCACACCAAGAAAAAAAAAGAGCAAGTTTTGCGCGTTGTACATACGCGGCGCAAAGTATAGTGCTTACGAAATTTGGTTGTCGGGAGGAAAAGAGATGCTTTTGGCGATTTCGAACGTGTACGTCTTGATAAGATAACATATGTCTAATCTCAAATTCACTTTATCACTTCAACATATATCAATCTCAATTCACCCACATATATCTTAATTATCCACATAAATGTGGAAATTAGTAATGCTTCGCCAGGAGCTGAACTTTTTTTACTACGGTTCTTGAAGTGAAAACGGATATAGGCGCAGGGCAGCGAACTGTTTCCCTGGTTAGTGAAGAAGAAAACGTAAAGTTTTCTTTGTACCTCCTGAAACGAGAGAAAACTTGTTCGTGTAGTTTTTCTTCCCTGACACGGTTACCTCAAAGGGCCCTGCGACTGTCTTGGATAGGAATGTTTCTCACTTTACTCAAGCTTACTCGCACTAGTGAAACCCAAGTATGCTCGCACGCAACGCCCCTGACCACGAAGCTTACTACGACGACGCCTAACTTCCAGGATTGTAGCGGACGCTTCCTTTCAGTCTCTCGTTCGTAAAACTTTGACGAAGTCGTGGTGATCGCAATGTTGGCATTGTCAACAATGCGATGTCAGGATTCCGTCATCAAACTTTGCGATCCTCGCAGTGACGATATTTAAATGCGACTCATACGGTGGACGCGAGCGGGGTGTGTAAGCATTCGATTTGGGCTCGTGACGATCAATGTCTCGACATGCATTCCGATAGTGGCTCGTGCCCAATGGCTGCGATGGCGGGAATCGCCGAACCTTAACGATGCGTGGAACTCAGCGCGTGCCCCGTGCTTTGCCAACCCTCCGTCGCTATGATAAACACTGCCGGCATATAATCGGTTCCAGGTCACGTGGTCTCTTGTTATCTCTGCAAGGTTCGAAATTTGAGAGCCAAAAGCCGGGCGCCGGCGTTCCGCGTTTTAAAGCGTTCGACAAGTACAGTGGGGACAAAGGCAGCTAGCTTTAGGTCTACCCTCTAAACTATCCAATCAGAGCTCGGCGTTCTGCCGTCCCCGCGCGCTCTCCTCTCCTCCTCTCCCTCACTTTGTCGGCGCATTGATAGTGTTCGATAAAAAAATGTACACATTCGAAACTAGACTGTTGGCCGTTTTCTTAATAATGCAGAAGAGTACTCGTCCTTACAGAATGCGCTCAAACTGACAAAAACAAAAATAATAAAGTAATGAACGTTGAGCAGCTATCTTTCGCCCAAGAAAAGGAAGTCCATCGAGTAGGTCACTTGCCCATCTCGACGAGCATGCCAATGTCGATACCGATGTTGGACGACAGATGACCGAGAAACATGAATGTCATGGCGGTACCCAGACTTTTCGTCGCTGTGTCCGCCACAAGCACGAACATCACGTCCCTATAGAAAAAGTCGTTGATATGAACACATTCTGACGTGCAACTATATTAGGTGTCCCTGAGTGCTCTTCGTGCGTTAAAAAATATAATATAAATAAACCAATAAACGGAGTGCATTTAAAATTTCCACAGAGGTGTTTTTAGGTGGTGTATATACTTAAATTCAAATATTATGAGTGCACGTTTGAGGAGGAAAAATAAACCCAAAGAAACCTGCTCTTTTTTTTTTTTCCTATGGGAGCTTAGGAACCGGCAAAAACCGTCTAGTAGTTGACGCTGCCACTCACATATACGTACCACACACGGTCAAATCTGCTGTATCCACTTTCAAGCATTTATTTAAAAAGCTTTCACATTTTTTGTTTTGTTTTGTTTTAAGTTGTGTGCCATTTGTGAGTATAGTTATCCAGACGGGCTTTGCAGTTTTCCTCCTTGTGCGTAGAAAAAAAAATTTTTAGGCTTAAATGTTTTTCTTGAAACATCACTTACAAAACTTGAGAGTGATAAATGCACTACTTAAGTACACAATTATAAAAAAAATTTAATTGCACTCAGTTTATTGACTTAATTATACAAAGTTTTCTTCTTCTCTTTTTTTTTTTTTTTTTTACGTTTGAAGAGAGCTCGGAAACACCCTGCATACTATATATATGGTGGGCGTGCTTACTCTTGGTACTTGTTCTTGAAGTGGTTGAACCTGACGATTCCCAGGTAGATGGTTCCAGTGACGCCCACGCTCTCAAGGGACACGTACAGCGCGTTCGACCACATCTGCGTCCAAGGAGCGCACATTGAGGCGCTTCGCACCTTCATTTTTTTCCCAGTTGACATTATGTTCGATAATGCCCTGCGTTTGGTCACTGCTGCTAGTGCTGTATCCAAACCGCGGGACACTGCGGGACGTTTACGTCCGGAGGAACCTATGAATGGTTGTCAAAAATATAAACCTGACTTTGCAAATAGGCTAAAAATAATATGAAATGTCTACAAAAGAAAAAGTATGTCACGTAAGTTTATAGAAACACAATCATACAATATGTTTTTGTATAATACTCCAGTTCTCTACAAATGCAACTTCCTTCTATAGTTTGAGTGTCCCCATTTAACTCCTTAAAGGGATGCTGAAGCGGTTCTGTATTCGAGTAAAAACATTAAAATCGTCTTTATTTGGCCTCCAGGATCACGAATATTGAGATTATTTTTCAATTTGGTGCACGGAGGCTACAGAAAATCATTTTCAAGGTATACCGCTCAAGCCCCTCCTTCCCGGGGCGTTACTTCATAAAAGGAGTTATCGGAATATCCACTGTCGCACTATCAAAGCTCGCACCATCAGAGCCTATCAAAGCTATGCACGCGCACTCCCGCTATTTTCAAACAAGATCAGAAAAAGACGTCACGAATGGTGTCAGTGCAGGGAAATATAGGGAGTATTCACTAGACGCCATATTTGTGGGTGCTGTTTAGAGCGCATGCTCAGAACGAGCTCACATCAATAGGCTGCTAAGATCGGCACTCTTGATGGTGCGCAATGCACGTTGCAAAAGAACTGTGGAAGCTCACCATCAGCTCGCGCACACAGCTATTGGCGACGTGCGCGACCGAAATGCGGCGCTGTGGTCGGCCTTCCACGATTGGCCGAACGCTGACTATGACGTCAGAAAAGGATTTAACATCGACGGAAATAAGAGGAATGAAAGAACTTTAATTTTGACGGTGTTGGCAGCGTTCCTTTGAGAGCGCAATGATTTCAAGCTTCCACCATGCTATTTACAAACACCATCGAGCTTGTTGTTCGCAAGGTAATGACGTCACAAGGGGGAACCATAGGAGGGCGCCACCAAAACATCTCGCCGCTAATGGCCGCCAGTGAATACTCCGTACTGGAAAGCTTGCAAGTGCACGCGCTGTGCGCACGAGCGACACGCGCTTGGCGGCCGAAATATCCTTTAATGACGTAACGAGTGGTCAGAGGTTTTCCGTGTTTTCTCGCGTTTAGTTACCACGTCAGGACAAAAAAAAAAAATCTTTAAAATTCACCTCCAACTCGTTTTCTTTTTTTAAGAATTTTGTTATTTTTTTATTTCTTCATGCCCAAAACTTTATTTGAAATATAAGAGACCCACAAACCCTGATATGGTTTTAGAATACACGGAACAACACAAAAATGGTTTCAGAAAAAAATTGCCTTTTTTTGTAAGCGTGTTCTCAAAATGTTTATTGTGGGAAACATTGGACATTTGCAGCTCTACTTCAAGTCGTATGAATGAAAGCAGTTACGACATAGGAGAACGCCGAGGTGAATTTCAAATTTCGCACAATACAGAAAGGTAGAACCAAATTTGTAATATTTGGGCCGAACTTTCATCTCACATCTTTGAGGTCAGTGGTGCACGCCATCATACTTCACATTCACTGTTGGCTTCGGTTTTGAAGAATGAGTAATCTGTTTTGAAGATGCATTTCGATCCTCTACTGCTAAGTGCAGGTATCCTTTCTCTTGTGACAGAGGGCACTAAAGTCATTGAGGCGCATATGGTACGGTTGAAATTAAATCATTATTGAGTTGTTGTTCCTGGGCAATGTTGGGCATCAAAAGGCTAAGTAAACGCCCGTAACTACAGTATACATTTTTCCTAAAAGATGTCAAAAAGCTATAGTAGTTTTACACTGAGATTACTTCGTGAAACCAGACTTATGCTTTAGGTTAAAATAGCGTCATTTATTTCCCGGCATCTATTTCGTCCACCTCCATAGGCTCGCGTGTTTTCAACAAAACGATAAGAAGGATTAAAATATCACAATAAAAAAAACCAGCACTGTTTATAGATATAGTATTATTGTTTTCTTAGAAATTCGTAAATATTACAAATGTACTCGAAGTTTCAAAACTCTAATTCGGAAAACAAGAGAGAAAAAAAAAAATAAAGGGCAACCGGCATTTTTATTGACTTCATAGTATTCTCGCTCGTTTTCCGTGGGTTTACCTCGAGACTGATCATGGAGCTCCAGTCTGTATAAAGGAACATGCCCAGGCCTTCCATGGCACCGGTCAGCGTGAATCCCCTCATCAGAAGCATGGCCGTGGTGACCAGGTACAGGACCGCCATGAGGTAGAAAAACTGGCCGGTGACGCGGCAAAAGAAAAAAAAAGAAAAAAGTCAGTAAAAACATGTTTCCTGGTGTGCCCTATGAAAATGACATGGAGGAAAAGATGGGGGACACGAAAAGGCAGACACAATAATGTTTTCGGCTCTGGCTGTAACGCACTTCAAAACGATTTCAGAGTCGTCTTTTTGTTACACCCACATCCGGGAAAGCCGATGGCAGGTTCCCAGACGTTCCAAAATAAACTTGGTAAGGAAGACACGTGCTCTTACGACCTTGAAAGCGAGACGCTGGAGGCGGCTAACAGCATCTCAAGTGTCATTCGGAAACATGAACGATTGACTAAAAAAGAAAGAAACGACGATTCCACTTACATCTCAAACCAAGGAAGAAAAAAAACAAAACACTGTAACACACCTTGGGTTTTCTCGCCCGTCCCCCCACCTGGCCGAGGAGCAGCATTTTTCAGCAGTGACTTGCTCCCTGACTTCATGACATACCATTCAAGTACCCTTCATCAATCTTGTACTTTTAAGAACTTCCAAACCTTCTGCGAAAACATTTCACTTTGTTGAGGAAGCTAAATCCCACGCTCTGAAATTACATTATGCATTTCACCCTACGTCCTTCAGGTGCACATGTGTGCTCCCACCGAGACTTCTGAAAACCAGTTTCTATATACAGCCTTTTTCGGTATTTATTTCAATGACCATTCGCGCTCTCTCCTACTTTCTCACTTCAATAGTTTCGAAGGTGTACGTTAATGCGTGGCCATCTAGAAATCCTCCCAAACTGGAAGTGGACCCTCAAAAGCCTCAACTCAATGCTTGTGAGGAATTTCCGAGTCGCCGGTAATCACTCAGTGTTCGGCGATTGCGTTTGGGTGTTGTTAGGGTGTTTCAGTCTTGCGTATAGGAGCAAATGCAAGCGCAGTGCATTTAAGTATGCATTGCATGCTCCACGCTGCGCATGTGCGTCGTCGCCATGCACCCATACACGACCGCAGTTTGGGCTCCGTGCGCGCGCAGTGTGGAACACGGAACGCTAACGCAAAACGGCTTACGTATACTCTTATACTCAATACGAAAACTCTCTATTGTCTGGAGCCCCGCCTTGAAACATATCCCCATAACGAATGCTGAGGCGAAAAGTCTTATCTAAACCCCAGAGACTTTGGCTCCTTGTATAATGTGTACCAGAGTTGGTGCATACATAAACATTGTCATAACACCTATCATCAACAATAAAAAAAAACTATAACACGTAAGTTTGTTAGGGTGAAGAAAACCGTAGTAAACGTACGTTTGCTTGGCATAGAAGAAACAAAAAATGAATACGCGGAGATGCACTCACGCGCTTAATTTTGTTGAATCCCCTGTGAGCGAGGGCGAACACCAGCATCCAAACGGCAGCGAGAGAGATGAGCGGCTGCGCCTGAATCTGGCTGAAGGAACTCTCCATCCAGTCGTTCTGCCGGCGCCTGGGCACAAAGCCGCCATTACGGTTCAGTATGAGCCGCCGCCATTTTTGAGGCAGATGAGCAACCGCAGCTCCGCGACATTAAAGAAAATGTGTTAGTTTCTGGCAGACACCTGGTACACGACACACGAGGAAGACTCAAAACACGTCTATACACGACTATGAAACGAACCTGCGAGAATAGCCCACACCGCATACAAGACAAGGCCGTAGTGCTGACATTTGTTGCGTCACCAGCGAAGGCCAACGCTGGACACAGATTAGAAACGAGTGCTGCGTCAGCGCTCGGCTTCGAGTCAAGTTTGAGCCGAACGTTGACGCAATCGTCGTGTCCAATCTGTGCCCAGCGTTGGCCTTCTCTGATGACGCCATCTCATTCAGCACTACGGCTTTGTTATCTCAGGAGGTGTTGGAATAGTACACTCTAAGAAATCCGGTGAATCTAATTTTGCGCACAGAACTTGGGAAGCTCATCGCTCCAATCTACGGAGGGATCTCTGTGGACACGTGTATAAGCACGTAGAACGTCATGCTCGGTTTCACAGCGCAGACTGTTTTTTTTTAGGTCTAAATATATACTTTAGCCTCGTCATTTGCCGAGTTTGCTTTATACGGCGAGCAAGCGTTTCAAAATGCGTCTTTCGCGCATAGGAACGCAAGGAGGAGCAAGGCCAATCAAAGGGCAACATAGAGAACGCGCTAGGCGAACGCGCGATGATGGCGAGGTAGCCAAGCGCGTTCATTGGCCGAGGTCAAGGGTAAACAAAAGCACGTGGGGGCGTTGGGGGTAAACAAACGCACGAGGTGTGCAAAGAGCAGACGAACTTGAGGCCGTATACAGGGTGTATCAAAGGGATCGGTGACTGTTTGAAGGAATGATATAAATCGGTTTTTGAACGTATCGAGCTAAGATTCTGCACAGAGGTCGCCGAAAAACGTCCATTAAGGGGATACAAGATTTCACTGAACCAACTTACCCGAGTAAAAAGTTAGAAAAATAAAATCTTCAAATCTCTACCTGCAGCGGCCGTGTGCTGTTGCGTCTGATTGGCGCAACAGCCGATAGATGTCGGCAGTGCTTTCCGCGTCGACAGCTGGGGGTCGGCAGTGAAGGCGCCCATGGAGTACCGCATTTTTCAGCGTCAGCTTCGGTGATGACACCACTGTTGTCGGTGGCTTGTTTTGGAGGTTCTCCTCTTCCTCGTTGAGGCGCCTCACCCAGCGTAAAATTGTAGGGAGCCCGGAGGTCACCGTCAAAACTCCGCCCGAAAACGTCGGCGGACCTCTTTCGCCTCTGGCACTCCCCGTACCAGAATGCAACCTTCACTTGCTCGTTGGGAGCTAAGCGCACCATGAAGGTGACTTGCTCCCCAAAACAACACGGGCGAAAATTGCCAGCAAGAAAAGAGACGCGATAACCACCAGAGAGTGCAAAGCAGCCGAAGACATGTAGCCGAAAATAATTGTAGAAAATAACGAGACAACACATCTGCTTTGTTATTATCGTTTTATTTTCTTTATTTTTATGCTTTATTGGTAGAATAAATAATAATGCACTGACAATTCGCGCAGAAAAAAGAAGCATAGTGTCTGGCTCAGAAACGACGTCTGCTATTGCCGAGGACGAGGGAAGCGTCCGTCGTGGCCGCCTGTACGCTCTCTAGCCGCCTGCGATCATACGTGCCGGCATCCGTCGGCTGTTGCGCCAATCAGACGCCTTTCATTATACTCTGTTTAGCCTTATGTTGTACCGCAGCGAAGTGTAGAAGCGCGAGCTCATAGCGTTGGCAGCTGCCCTTATGCACGAGAGCTTGTGCCGCCGAGATGTGCCCTAGAGCAAGGAGCTCGCGCTTGTAGCCTTTCCTGCTGTCACATCATAAGGTGAAATAGGGTATAGCCGACGGACGTCGTAGGTACGGAATTTCAAGTTCTTGATTTCTAACGTTTTACTCATGTAAGTTTGTTCAGTGAACTTTGTATACCCTTAATGCATGTTTTTTGGTCACCTCTGTACAATATCTAAGCTCAATGCATTCACAAACCGACTTATGCGATCTCTTCAAACAGCCATCGATCTCTTTGCTTCGCGCTGTAGATTAGAGCGATTGGCTCTCCAAACTGCTTTGCGAGAAAGTTAAACGCACTGGATCTTTAGAGTGAATACACCTTTCCCGCGCTTATCGTACGATAGAAAAATTCTGAGTCACTGAGCTGTGCACGTATGCACCGCGTCTGACATTTCTGAGAAGAGAGTTGCAACTGTTTATGCTCATAACGCACCCCACAGCCCGGCAGAACACTATTGCAGCACGCAGAAGACGATTACCGGAATGGTCTATAGACAAGACAGAATTAAAGGAAGAGCCATTGGTGGATCCTTACGAAATATGTTAGCATGACCATTAGGAAACGCCACACACATCCCCTTTGGACAACGCTAACGCTGACCCCTTCACTTCTGTTATACTTTTTCTTTATTCCTCTATTTTATACTGCCTTTTTGTTTGGCTTCGTTCCGGGGTCAGTATTAGCGTTTCCCTAAGGAGATGTGTGGCGTTTCTAAGAGTCATGCTAACACATTCCCAAAGGATCCACCAATGGATCTTCCTTTTTTTCGGCCAAACGGGCTTGCCGAGTTATATAGCTTCGTCCTAGCCTCATGTCGCACGCAGACCCGCGTCGGCTTGCCGCTTCTTGCGCCGCATTTCGGCCAGCCGAGTTAGGCGCTGCTTCCGCTCCTCTGTCTCGTACGCCTGCCTTGCACGCTTAGCAGCGGCATCCGCTGCCTGACGCTGCTTTCGCTGTGCACCGGTTTCCCGCACGCGCATTGGCTTCCGCCCCGTGACGTCGACTACCTCTCGCCTTTGTCCTTCACTACACTCTCCTCCTCTCTATGCGGCGCGCTACTCTTTCCATTGCTTTGTCCGCCAACGGACGTCGGCAGCTTTTCCCTGTCATGTGGGTACTAATGCTAACGCATGAATAAGTGTGAAACTGGCGGGCAACAAAACGACATGTCCTGCGTTGCATGATGCGCGAACGCTGCAGAGCTCACATGTAGAAGCTCTGTAAGGGACCGTAGAGGCCCGGCACGCAGCCGGCAGCGGCTTCGCGGTACGACTTGGGCGGCACGAGCACCACCAGATCTCCGCTCGTCAGAGGAATGCCCTGGCTGAACTGCTGCCGCCGGAAGGTGCTCCATCAAGCGGTGGCGCACAGAGCGGCACAGGGTCTGAAAGGCGGTAGTGGATTCTTCTCGCGGAGCAGAATGCATTGGAACCAAACACGTAGATTAAAATAGCACCCCCGTGGAGCGAGGTGGCCAAGACACACATAGAGAACATAAAATGTAGAAATAACGAGAACACCCAGTCGAGCTGGTGAACTTTCAACATTTTGAAGACCCGTGACCATGGTGAAAGAAGAGAGAGATTTGTCGGAGCAAGGCCAGAAAGGGTGTCGAAATTTCACTCGGGCTTCGCGCATCTCCAACGGGGAACTGTCAGGGCTTGCGGCCGCGCATAGGCTCGGTCGCGAGCACCGCGGCCTCGAAAACCTGTGCGCGAATAAGGACGGTTTCTCGAGCTCCTGTCATGTTGCGCCATCTCACGGTGCTTGTCAGAAATGGGAGCGAACCTTTGACACACTTGCTCCGTGGCTAGGTGGAGCCGTTCAGACACCGCTTTCGTCTTCCACCGTGCTCGTGACCGAGTAGCAGACAATCTTCCTTTTGGTACCTTGGTCTCGGGTTCTCAAGAAGTTGATAGAAGGCAGCTCTATTTGTAACATACACATTTCCACGGAGTAGAATAACGATCTGTAGCGACATTCACGTTCTGCTCATGTCGCACACACGATGACGACGAGGTGAAGATGCCTCTTCAGCGCGCGAGAATAAAAAGATCAGTTCGAATCCAAACGCTGTCCGAGCTGGTTCGTTTCGTTTCAGCTCCAACAGATCTGTTTAAAGCCTCAGGCGTTACCTGGCTTGGTAGATGGCGAAATAAGAATGTTGCGAGTTTGATGTACCTAAATAAGAATTTCCCTTCGGAATTACGGCTTCACAGAATGACTTTGAGGTTGAATTAGGTGTAAAAAATATGTTAGGTACACAGTGATATCGAAGATCACAACAATGCACCTGAAAAGTTTATCTCAGAGTTCCTAGTTTTGAATCGTTCCCTTAAGCTTTCGCTTCAATGTCGCACAAAGCAAGGATTCTGGTAGGCTCTCGAAGACACGTGATAGATACTACTTTCGCGTATGTTCACCATATTCTGCTCGGATTCGAAGTACTAAACAAAATCGAAGCGTTGATGTCATTGGCCGTTGTTTAATTACAGCATTCTAAAATTAAAATTCGAGGGGAAAAAAAGAAAGAAAAGACAGTACAACTAAATAAACAAACTTTGTTGAAGCACGCCTGTTCCGCTTTCCTGGTGGCGTACACGTATCGCTAGGAAAAAGTCCGCGTTGCGAAGGAACAATGGAAGCCGTGATTGGTGGCTCTAGAGACAACTTTATAATAAGGTTCCGGAAGGATATAGGTTGAACTATTACGTATACAAACTATGGTATGTATGTCGGTGTCATACAAACACGCGCACAAAGGCTTAGGTGCAGGAAGGCTATACTAAAGTAGTGCACATTTTTGGTCAAGTTTGTTTTTCTTTTAGAACGGTCATGGCAGCTTTCGAATATGTCCGCCCTTTGAAATTTCCCCAGTAGTGGACGAAATGAAATTGCGAGCGCTGACGCGACACAAACAATCTCAAGTTGTAATAGCTGACACACTTGTCTCTAGAATTATACGTTTGAGCCTTAAGAAAACTATTTTGACACAACATAGTATTCAGCCCGTGGTGACGTTTCCGGGCGCGCCTCCAGGTACCTCCATAAACATAAATTATACATTACTAAATATATTCAAAAAACAAATCCCCGGAGAAGGTGAACAAGGGGGACAAAGGACAAACACAGCTAAGTTGTCCTTTGTCTCCTTTGTTCCCTTCTCTTGGGATTATTTTCGTCATTCTTGCCCAGCTCGCTCGCACATTCGCATTAATTGCTTTATGATTATAAAATCATTCGCCGTATCCTGTGAAACCAAAAAAAGCATGCCATTCAGAGGTTTTCTAAAAAAAAAATTGTTGATCCTCTTTTCAAGCGTTTTTAAAAAGTTAAAATAATAATTAACTAATAAAAAAATTTGCAACGCTATATAAAACTAAGGCAACATCCAACTTGGACTGATTCTTTTCCAGTGCGTTTCTTCAAACTTACACTAAATTAATGCTAAAATACTTTTAATCGTGTCGCTTTCGCTATTGTATAGTTGCTTCTTTTTTTTCATTATTGCTTTGCACTATAGTACGTGGTAAGTCAAACTGAATATAGATTTAAAGAAAAAATAAAACATAGCTTTTAACGAAGGGTTGAGCAGTGGCGAAGCGACACGTGATATGTCGACAGCGTTGGCGAAAACCGTGAAGTAGCGACAATATGAGTATCCAGATACCGGATAAAAAGGTCGCCAGCGTCCTTATAATCAGATGGGAACCCCGATGCCCCTAACAATAAGAACCATTGCTCGTGGTGACGACTGCAAGTCCCGGTGGGATCGCTTTTTCCTCGAGCGATTTCAGTCGTCTCACAGAAATACAAATAGTACTTAAAGCGTTTAAATGGTTTAACTTATACTACCGTGACTTCAAAATTTTAATGAACATTTTCTTTTTTTTTGTTATTTTAGCCTTCCCTTTTGATCTTTAGTTTTGACTCGGCGTACACCATGCAGTCTGAAAACGAATTACAAACACAGCATCTCGTTAGCTTAAAAAAGTAATATACGTTTATCTTTTACTATGCGTTCTTTTTGACGGTGTTAATTGTGAGGCTGGGAGCGCGTCAATCTTCTTTCTTTATGGCCGTTCTCACAATTTTGTATAAAAAAAAACGCAATTATAATTATTATTATTACTCGAGACCTGCGAGGGTATTTTGAGAAATATTTTACCGAGACGCGATAAAACGAGCAAGCAGTAGAGGTGTTAACGTAAGTGAGCTGACCGCGTTCTGCCGGATCGGGTAGCAGGTGCGGTTGTGCGTGGGCCAGCCCTCCGGGCAGTCGGTCCAGGGCGCGGACTTGAGCGAGGTCAGGAAGTACATCAGGTAGTCGGACATGGCCACGGAGTCGCCCACGATGTGCAGGATCGCGTACAGGCTCATCGTGTATCCCAGGCCTGCGAGCCAGCGCGAGTGCCCCACCGCCACCCGGGAAAAATTTACCGCGGGAGGTCTCAATGCTGTACGGAGTGAAACTAAGGCAGAGGAGAAGAGGAGTGCGCGCCCGGACATCATAGCGTCCAGCTCTGTCAGCTCATCCGGACGTCCGCCGTCGCAAGAGGCTTACACCCCGGTCTTGTCTCTGTTGGTTGTACTCGGTTGCAAGTGTGTGAACGACGCTTCAGTGGGTAGGCGTAAAGGCTTCCTCTCTGGTTCAGGCGAACAAGAGCGTCGCCTGCTCCTCGACCAGTATCTCGCGTTCGAACGCTACGGGGTTCGGCGTTCGAACGCGCTCGTGCAGTGAGTAGAGACAAGGGTAGCTATACTTCGTTTCAGCTTAGGTCCGAGCGCGGCGGATGTTATGAGCCGAAGGGCCAACCAAACAGCAAAAGAGGCACAACGTCATGGCTTGCTCTCTGCAGTTGATAGGACCAGCTGGTATTTGCCGTCTCTCTGTGCGTACTCCTCCACCGGCTGGTCCTATCAACTGCAGAGAGCACGCCATGACGTTGCGCTTTTTGCGCTGTTTGATTGGCCCTTCGGCTCAAAACATCGGCCGCGCTCGGAGCTAAGGTGAAAACCGTGAAACGAAGTATAGCGTTTGCGTCTACCCACTAGTAATTCCAATCACGGCTCGGCGCTTCGGTGTCTCCGCTCTTTCTCTCTCTCAGCTTCTCCCCGCGTGCGCCCGTACGCCTCAAACAATTTCCGCGAGTATACTTCCCCGCAAGTTGAGGCGCGGCGCGGGAAAGAAGGCTTACGGGTATTGAGATAGTCAAGCGGCTTAACCAATCTTCCGGGGGAGAGGAGGGGTCGACAGTGCCTCGGGGACGTCAGAACGCCAAACTCTCGTTCGTACGATTAGTCGGTAGACCTGAAGCTAGCTGTCTTTGCATCCACTGCACTCGCCGAACCCCTTATGGGGTAGGCAAACTAGCGCCGTGGCCATGACGAGCGGGAGAAAGTTCACGGCAAAGCCGGGGAGACTTCACTCCTCGCCACGACACGTTCCGGCGAGCTACGGCGTCCCGCTCACGCCCCGTGACGTGTGTTCCGTGACAGAAACTCATAGATGCTACCAATCACGTTCACGAGCGGGGTGGAGAGGACGTTGGCATGACTTGCGTGCAGTCGGGAGTCGCGACGGGGCTACCGGCCAGACTCCCGGATGCAGCTAAAAGCACTGAGCACGTGGACGGAGGGTGGGCCAGTTACACCACTCCCCCCCCCCTTTTCCGACTGACCACGGCTTGCCACGGCTTGCTGACGTGTTAAAACTGAAAGACGGAGAGGGAGTCCAGGTTTTTAAAGAAGCGGTTAAACGTTAATGAACCACGGCGTCAGTTTGCTTACCCCTTTAGAACGTGGAACAAAGGCGTCCGGCGCTTGTCTTTCACATACGAACGTGTTCGATAAGTGCAGTGGAGACAATCCCTAGCAAGAAAACCAGTTTAAACTGGGCTATGGAACAGGAAAATCTAAATGGATTTCTTTCTGGAAACCTGAAAGCCAATTTGCAGAGCGTTGTCTGCAATCTGGATTTCAGGTTTCCAGCAAGTAATCTAGTTGAGTTTCCTGTTCTATAATCCAGTTAGCTTCAGGTTCCTGTTCTATAATCCAGTAGTTTCCTGTTCTATAATCCAGATAGACCTAAAGCTAGCTTTAGGTCTATCCACTAGTTGTTGCAGCCACAGCTCGGCGTTTTGACGTCCCTGCGTGCTCTTGTCTCCTCTTCTTCCTCACTTTCTCGGCGCATTACGGGAGCGCTGTTGGATGTTTTGTTTGAGACGTGCAATGAGGTAGAGGGCCTTGGAGCGATACACTGGCAGCTGAAACTGACCCCCAATTGGCCGCCGCCATGTTGCACATTTTGACCACTAGACACGTGACCTTATAGTTTTACGCAGTGGCGTAGTAACGGGGGGGGGCCGGGGGCCGTGGGCCCCGGGTACCAGGAGTCTAAGTCACGAGGGGGGTGCCACTTATGGCGGCAATCTCCCCCGGCTTGACTGGTTCGTAAGTGGCAAAGAATGTGTAGACGCATGAGGTCACCACTCTTCCATCACGAACGTGTCTGGTGCAGAGTCGCAAAACTGGCTTGGCTCGCGCAAAGTCATCGCGCACCGGCGGAAAAAACAAGCGCGGAAAGTGCGGGAGCACTCGAGAAAGAGCTGTGCCCGGGCACGCCGAGCCAACGCCATCTAGTCTACGCCAAACCCAGCACAACACGACGCTGGCTTGCGCCGACCACGGCCGGACTGCGCCGAGACAGCAAGAGAAGGCGCCAGACGAAGAAGAAAGAAATCACACGAAGGTCTTACACGAAGGGAGTCGCGGGGAGGGGGTAAACGTGTTGGGTAAACTCTCAACGTGTCGTCTCCCTCACCCCGGACTCTCACCCATGGCTGTCCACCCGTGCACGGCACCGCACCACGCGCCGAGGGGAAGTGCCGAGAGGAGGTGCTGGCGAAAGGCTTCTGCTCAGCAAGCTCCCTCGCCCTCTGACCCCGCCGTAAGTTCTAGAAGCGCGTCGCTCGCCGTCGGGAGGCGGTCACAATGTAGTGTTCTGGCAAGTGAATTCGTAATGTTGTGACGGCGACGGCGTTTCCCTGTTGCCACAGCGTGCCATGACTGGAGACCGTCGAGCTTCCGGAAATCTGCGTGGACGGACTGGCTTCAGCGCCGCAGTGTACCGTATGCCAACGATTGTTTGATTGCATTACTTTCCATTTTAAGGCGTGCGGTTTAGAGGCTCGTTTTAGCGACAACATCTTACCGAATTGCCTCGAAACTCTGTTTAGAGAAAGCGGCGGCCGCCGGCATGCTGTTGCTTGCCGAATCGTTAGCGGTGAACCCTTGGCGGTGCACGCTCGAGCTTGATATTATATCGTATTTTCCCGGAGCGATACCGAGGGTGACCACAAGGTCTGTTTGGAAGCCTAGCTTGCCGCCGCGTACAGACCGCATTTCTCTAAACTGAGCCTTCACGTTCTCTAAACCAGAGGTGTGCAAAGGGGGGGTCGCAGGACGATGTCTGGGGGTCGCGGGATATCAGGGAGCCGACGAGGTGCCGATGGCGCTTTGACACTGCTTCAAATATTTTACTGCCAAGTGCTACCCGCATGTCTTTAAAGGGATACTGGAATGAAAATTGAAATTTGACTATCGTGTCCATAAATTAGTTGAATGTGACCTATTATACCCGTAAAGCGTTTCATTTGCACGAGAGCTCGTGCAAATGAAACTGTATTTATTATTTCATTATCGCTGCGTGACCTCGCGTCGCGGTTATGGCTTTTAGCTTTGCGGTCTCGGGGAGCGGGGGGGGGGGGTGACAAAAGACCTAAGGGCCCCGGGTGCCAGGTGGTCTAGCTACGCCACTGGTTTTACGTCTAGATTTTAATGAAGTGCGGCGTACAAATCATTGCTCATTGCTATTTAATAACAGCACAGACAAGATAAGTTATGTTTCGTTTGTTCAAGTCCAAAACTTTTTACGACAAAAACTCGGGCAGCTTCGCAATGCCTCCGCTAGGTGCCGTCAGCCGCGGTGCTGTATTTTGGGTAGTTTGTCGGAGCTAGACACTGATCTCTGAGGCTAACTGTATTGGAAAAAGAAATAGTTTATTGTGTTTTTTACAGCGATCGCCATACAAATCTTGGCTCAGTTTGGCGTAAATGCCTCAGGATTTGGTACGGTCTCGTGTCTAGTGGTCAAAATTGCGCACAACATGGCGGCAGCCAAGTAGGGGTCACTTTTGCCTGGTAAACGGGAAACCAGTTTATTGTTCTAAGCCCCTTTACCTCGTTGGAGACGTGCTATGCCGGCAGGGTCAATGCTAGTTTGAAACCTCATGCACTTCGTCGATGCGATCTTTACATCTGCTGCAAGGCCACCGGTTACGACCCACATACAGACCTTGTCAGTTTGTTTAGAAAAAAGTCCTATGGTCGGCTATAGAAAATTCTTTGTACGGTCGGCTTTAGCTATTTGGCCCAATTAGCTAAAGAATTTTTTATGGCTGTCTTTAGCATTTCTTATGGTCGCCTTTATGGGCCTCTTTAGCTTTGTCTATGGCCCTATCGCTGTCCAGCCATAGCGCTCTTTAGCTTGTCTAATGGTTGTCTAAAGACTTCTCTATGGCTTACCCTATGGCTCTCTTTAGACAGCAAACTCTAAAAAAAAGTTTACTTCAAGTCTTGTGAACGCTGCATGGTAGATTATACGTGTTAGATAATACGTGGTAGATAATACGTACATGTCGGAACACACAGAACAGAAGCAGAACACTACCCCACACATCAGCAACAACGCCGCGACACCGGACCCCTCTCTTTATATGCTACGTTCGCGCTAGCTGTATATATGGCAGTCTAATTTTTGAATCCGACTTTTTCGGTGACCCTTTATTTGTCGCAAAAACACGTAGAGGCGGAGCGAATATTACTCGTACTTAATACATTATTTGAATTGTCTCTTGGAAAAGCCCCCATCTCTTAATTCAACACCCTGAAAAAAGCAAATGTAGATCATTAGGCTAATTAACTAAAATGTATTAATTATCTTTTTAATAAGTGTGATGAATCACGTTGACAATGCAGTGATGACATGCAGTACACTGGTGCTGAAGATTGCAATAAAGCTATTGCTTGATTGCAGTGTTCGGCGCAAGTGTAATTTATTTTCACTTTTGGGGTAATAATTAATTTTAATTGTTGCACAAGTATTTTAATGTATTTTTCAAACAAACAATATTACTGGTTTTCACGACTCGTTGCAACAGCAGAGAACATATCTTGGGTCATGGTTTGTCACCGGCTTTACAGAAATTTAGTATTGATTTAATTTTCTAACCTGGAGTGTTTTTACTAAAACAGTAAGCGCCGGTAGGGATTTTCTATAGGCGTGGAAATAAAATTGATTGGTTCTTAGTCTTTAGACTCGGGGCCATACATTTTTCTATAGACGGGTAAAGACAATTTATTGGTTTCCCGTCTTTAAACTCGGGGCCAAAGAATTTTCTATAGGCGGGTAAAGAACATTTATTGGTTCGCTGTCTTTAGACATTGGGCCATGCAATTTTCTATAGGCGTCTAAAGAAATTTTATTGGTTCCCAGTCTTTAGACATAGGGCCATAAAATTTTCTATAGACGGTTAAAGAAAATTTATTGGTTCCCAGTCTTTAGGCTTGTGGCCATAAAATTGTCTATAGGCGGGTAAAGAAAATTTAATGGTTCCCAGTCTTTAGACACAGGGCCATAGATTTTTCTATAGCTGGCTGTAGCCGTCTTTATAGATTTCTATGGCCGACCATAGAGGGCCATAGTGGGTGATAGCCTGCCATAGAATTTTCCATAGACGACCATAGACCATTTTTGTGTGAAGGCTACCTTGATGTCTACATCTTCACTAAGGCACGTTTTTGGGTAAAGTTCTTACTTTTTACAACAAAAAAAAAAGTGCCTTGGGGACATTTTTAATATCGAAGGAGAAGCAAACCGCAAACAAAGCCGCAAATATAGCGGGTATTGTATTCCGAAGTTATTTATCAATAAAAGGACCGAGGCAGAGCATTTTTCCTGCACATACTAAGGGTGTGCATGTTTGATTCCTTAACATTTTTCAACTGTTAAAGCTACTTCGATTATATTTTATGAAACACTTTTTGAATCGGTGCTGTCACTGTAAATAAATTCATAATATATATGGGAACTTGAAAGTAACATTTTGGTTTTTTTTGTGGCATTATATTAGACATGAAAAAGATCATAGACGTCTCTTTTGGTTCCGGTTATCTCTTCAGAGCCTTCATGGAGACTTATGTACGCAATCCCACAGGATGTGTACTGCCAGAGAAGAAAATCGATCATTGGTCGCTGTACATGTGTAATATCGTCATTAATCGTGGCTATCCTGTCAGAGTCTTCCTTTCTAAAGGATGTGTTCACACAGTACCGTTTTCTTACGTTACGCTTAAGTCACCGCAACATCCGTGTACTGAATGTCGCGTGCAGGTCTACTACTTGAACTTGTTACCAGGCTTCAAGTGAACCACAGATGTCTCGGTGACTCTCGACGGGAGCCGGCGCAATCTTTCGTAACATAATGCAATAACGGAACGTAAGGAAACAATGCCGCGTGAACCGGCCTTTAGAGCACACAACCAGCGTACGTTAAACTTGCTTGTTATTGCAGTGGGAACATACTACCATTTCCTTCTAAAACATCAAGGTTGGGAGGTTTTATGTGATCACTGCATGGTTGCCGCACGTCCTCAAGTGCAGCAATGACCGACTAATGGGCGCTAGGTGAACACATAAAAAGTAATACATGACTCAGGATCTTTGAGTGATTTGTGAGCATGTTACGATAAAGCTACCTCACTGCACGCAGGAACTTTTAGAATTATATAGAAATTAGTAACTGGCATTTTGTTTGCAATGCTTTTTTTCACAATTTTGAAGGGTGTTTGCAGAGGTGGTCGCTTCTCTTTGTTATTTTTTTAGGACCGCCACAATGGCATTTTTGTCTCTGTTTTGTTTATTCGCCTGACGGCGCTTCGGGCGAGAATAGGGAGGCGCTTTGGGAGACGAGTGTCGCGTTTCAGGGGTCCCGCGCTGTTACGAGTCGGAATTTCGCTTGTCTATGAGCTTTTTCCGGTATCGGGGAAATGGCCGCGGGCATGTCGCCTTCTTCTTTGCATTTCGTGCTGAACCCCGTTTTTGAACCCGCGTGAAAGCACTTAACTTGCCCACGAGAGGCTGCTGTCTCAGTGCCGCGTACGTGTAACCCTTAACCCTCAAACGCAGGGCCAAACGTAAAGGTTTGCGGGGGAGCCCACGACCGGAGACATAAACCCGTCACCGGTCGCCAGGTCGTTTTGCTGGGAGACAAAGTGCTTCAGAGCTCTCGGAGTCGTGTCTCGGAACTCTTCCGTGACACCCGAGGACCAGGCGCTCCCCATATATTCTGTATATGCCTGGCGCGCCTTTTTTTTTAACTTTGTTTCCAACGGCATTTTGTTGTGGCATAGACGTGCCCCAGCCGACATGTCTCGGTGGTTCTCGCCGTGGTTCGCGAATGTGTATCTTCTGTGGCATATAGGAAAGCCATAAGTCGTATTTTATACTCGGGTTCTGAGAACAAAGACTTGGCTTATGGTTCACTCTCGGAGCAATGACCTCTCACCCGATTGGTCGAATGTGCGTTGGCTCCTCTAGCCACTGGGACCAGGGTCGAACTCTGATTGGCCTGGACGGGTTCGAGCGCGCTGTTTTAGGCCCTGGCCGGACAAAGAAATCTTGTAGTTTTGGAACGGGCTCGTGAGCGACCCCACTTACGTTAAGCTCCCGCAGTGCGCCGCGTTACCTGTCTTGCGCGACAGCGTCTTCGTCTTCGCGGCTACAAGGTAGTCGCCGTCCTTACCGTGCGCGGTAGGACCATCTGACGCCGGGGCGTCGCTTGCAGTCTGTAAGCAACGAGCTTGAGTAAAGTTAGAGCGGTAAACCAGCGGCCAAAAATGGTGCCCTCCCGATGGCCGCCATCTTGCCTGTTTACCACATTAGTGATCACGTGACGTTAAGATGGCTGCGCCCAGAAGTGGGGCAGATCAGATTGGCCGGATCACGGTCAGCAGATGGGCCCTCTGTGGTCGTGTTCCAATCTCACTCAAATGAATCAGGGTTATTCCGCGGATCAAGTCACGTGACAAGACAGATACAGCAATGCTGGACGCGGGTAGGTTTTCGTACGCAATGGGTACGAGACCTTTACCCGAGCGTGAGATAGAGTAAATTCCGCTGGACGCGGATAAAGATTGGAACAGAACCCCAGATGGCCCTTCTGCTGACCGTGTTCTGGCCAATCTGATCTGGCCCACCTCTGGGCGCAGCCATCTTGACGTCACGTGGTCCCAAATGTGGGAAACAGGCAAGATGGCGGCAACCGGGGGGGGTGCCATTTCCGCTGCAGGCCGTGGGTCCCGGTTTACCGCTCTAAGGTAATAGTCAAGCTCGTTGTCTGTAAGCCGTGCGCGGCAGTTTATTACAGCGCGTGATCTGTTCACACTTGTCGTCTTTTATGTAACTGCTTGATTATTTTTTTTTTTTACCGAAGTAAAGTTTTGTCGATTTTGTTAACCCAACGAGTTGTCCGTCGCCTCTGCATCACCACCGACGTATCCAGCCCTCCAGCATCTAGCTTCATCCACAATCCCCCGGGCCTCCACGGCAACTCAAGGTGGCCCATCGAGGTCGGGGAAAACGACCTCCTAACATCACTGTGTTTTTCGATATCGACGTTTTTTTTTAAACCACGACCGTCTTCCCTTTACCGGCACATGCTTGTTTAATAGAACACTACACACCTACGTTCTCTTGTTGTAGGTACATGCAAGAAACAACGCCCTGTTGCACGGTAATATGTGCCCTTCACGTTGCTGAAAAGTACGCTCCTTCACGTACACAATTGACAAGCCCTGTAATGGTAAAATAGACGCGTGAAGCCGTCCCCATCCACACCGCCAGTCCCGCCTACAGCACACGCGTTTTCACTCTAATCTGCGGCCTACACATTTCCGAACACTACATTTCTACACGTACACTATTGACAAGCTTTGTAATGGTAAATAGATGAGACAGCCGTTCCTCTCCACACCGCTCAGCCAAGCCTACGGCACACGCACGAATAATAAACAAACGCTGTACCAGCACACGTATGATGAGTCTCTCTAACTCCTCTCACGCGAGCGGCCAACGACTATCTTCCGGAATAACAAACAAGACGCCGGCAGCACGCAACTCGCGCTTGCCGAGCGCCTCTACAGCATCCTAATACAGCGCCAGCTTTCTCCGCGGAGAACCGGGCAAAAGCACTACTATTAGCTGTGTCACCGCGGGCGTGCTCGCCGCGCTAAGCAGCTGCCGCCTCAAAGACCAAATCCAACAACTCATGCAAAGCGTCGTTGCCGGTCACGCGCCGCATTAGCGAAATCTCTCTCACTCCATCGCGCAAAGCGTGCGAACGTGCAGCCTGCGAGAGAACATGAGCAACAACAGCAGCGACAGCAACAACACGGAATGCGGGCTGCCCAAAATTACGAGCCTCGGTGGTGCACACCCTGCCTTTACACGAGCTCCGCTGCTTCCAAACAACAGCGACAAAGGGGTGCGCTAAGGAGAGTGAGCGGCCGAGGCAAAAGGCTGCCTCTCCGCGCGTGGTTACGACATTGCTGACAGCTGAAGTTTTACGAGAGCAACGGGCAGGGGGCTTAGAGACGAGCTCTACGCGGTGCGGTGCTGCTGTGCTCGCTCCGTGGTGCACCCGGACGAACTCCGTTTCACCTGAAGACAGCAGACGCTATGCGAGTTATCGGAGCCAATCCGGGGCCCTCGTGAGTGTCACAGGACCTTGAGGAGGGTCGTAGCGACCGAAACACTTTCGAGAAAAATCAAAGCAGCGCTTTCTACCTCCATATAGAACGTCATCGCAGTATAGATGGCGCCACCTCGGTACTTGGGCCCGTGCGCGTTGCGTTCAACCAAAGGTGTCAACCTTCTATGGTGCGCGGGCTTCGATGATTCCATAGGTGCGTGGTGTTGCAGCGACGCGCGAGGCACTTGGTCACGTAGTACGTTCGCAGCGCTGGATTGGTTGGGATGGCTGGCAGCGTCGACTGCGCTCCGTGATAAGGCGAGACGGAGCAGGGCTGCGTCGGGGAGCTTTTAGCGCACGCTTTTCTTGCCGTCGATCTCTGGCAAATTGCAGAGCTGAGTTTGGGAATGGTGGACGGGAGCGTCAACTGGAGCCGCCCCGATACCGGGGAGCTGGGCCGGTCAGCTGTTTGGAGCTCGCGCTTTGTGAGCCGCGCCGGGTTCCTGGGTAATTGTGCGGCCAAGGCACGCTTGCCACTCAAGGAGGGGGTGGGGACCGGCAATCGGCGCCAACGGGGTCATTGTGGAGCCGGAGTGCGGGCGCTGCCGCGTGTTCTTTCATGCTGGGCGTTGTTTGGACGATGCTTCTTTGTGCTTTAGCGCTGGGAAGGCTCAGTTGGTGTACGCACGCCGGTAGGAAACGTAGCAATTGACCGGACGGACTCTTAGTGGTTTAGTGAAGAGGACCGTACTGGTGTGACATGTCGCCACACTGACAAGCGGTTAGGAAAAGTAGGAATGACGTCGCCGAGCAACTTTGTTACCTGTCCCAGACTGTGGCTTCGATGGTGCTTCGCAGTAAGAAGTATTTTGCTAGAAGTTAATCGCGGCCGGACTTCTACTTTTGGAAGTAGTACGATGAAGGCCTCGAAGCTTCGGGCGGGGCCTGTGAGGCACTGGCCCCGTTGTTCCTTACGTTGTGCATACACTCCCATATACCATAGCTCCTGGAGGGCATGTATATGGGAGGATATGGTATTCTTAAATAAATAAATAAACAAAAGTCAGCTATTTTCACTAGTCGGTTTCCGAAAGCACGGCACTGGGGAATTAAACTTTTTTCGGGGTAATTAACTTAAGATATTAACTGAAAAAAAAAAATAAAACCTATTCTACTCTGTAAAAAAGCACTCACACTCCCAAAGAGGTTTTTTTTTTTTTTTGGGGGGGGGGGGTGAGGGACGATTCACTGTTTATGGTGCCAACACAGCACCTCGCAGTGATTTTTGCACCATGCAGAGACGTTTCTTTGCGGAGAAAAATAAATCATAACAAATTGCAACTCGGACTGTGCCAGGAGAGACAAATACGCGTCCTAGATGATCTAGAACAGGGTTTGGCAACCTGCGAGGCAGTTTCATACAGTCCCGAGGACCACACGGTAGTTTTGTTCTTCTTCTTCTTGAGCGTTGTGAATGAACAGGATAGGGGGAGGAAGGAGAGGGCCAATAGTGGATGCGGTAGTTTTGTTCTTAAATAGATTAGGCAGAAACAAGGAGCACTTCCTATTGGCATTGTCAGGCTTCCCAGTACTTGAGCAGAGAACGCACTTTACTTCCTTTTTTACTTTTCTTCGCCAACCCTGGCGTTCGGGCCCCTCTGTGTCAGCTTCGTGACGATTCGGCCTGCCGCCGTAAAAGATTGCCGACCCCTAATCTAGAACGTCAGAAAATATTTAAGGTCCTGCTTGGACACCGCGCTTGACCAGTAAAGTGAGTGAAAGTAGTTTGTAACACCCGATTCTCAAACTGCCGTTTTCGGGCATAAAACGCCACACTTCGAGCCGCAAATGTTTTTTTCTGGCTAGTTGGTTTTCAGCAGATCCTAATAATATATTGGCACGTATCTCGCCAGTGTCGCTCTAAATTATGTTATTTATTGTTTTGATTCATCATGCTTTTTTTTTTTTCTTCGTAGGCTGAAGGAGATATCATCACCGACAAGCAGCATTTGCTCTTTTATTTTTGTTCTTAACATCTACGCCATTCCTCAATTATCGTAGAGATAACAGCAAGCAGTTGCTGCGTAGAATTTCGTGAGCGGAGTGTGTAATTTAAGTTATGCAGTGTTGTATATTTGAACACAGTGTCCTGTTTCTACTATTTTCCGCAGCTAATAAAGAGCATCTCTTTCGCGTGAAAAATATCTATGTACCGCACTGTACCTTTCATGAGACTTCTCTAAATCCAGCATGGTGTGCTTACATTCCTCAATAAAAATGGATATGATAAAAAGGTGAATGTGTCCATGCGACGAAGCCATCTTTTAGAGCTGTCTTTTCGCGTGCTTGTGAAGCAGAATGCGTGGAAAAAGAGACAGCAACAAAAACAGCGGGTTTGTTACTGAAGAAATATTAGGACTGGCAAGGGAGAACTTAAATTGACTCTTTGCTTTCTTTATGTCCTGCTCTCCTGACTGACCTGAAAGCTGTAAGTGCGAGTTGTGTCTCCGTCAGCTAAAAGACGCCACATGCAGAAAGCCGGTACGTGAAGAGCGGCATCTCAAGACCAATCTATTTTGTGTGTAAAGTATAACAACAATATTCTGCGCTACGAAATGTGGCGCGAAAACAAACGTCAAAGGTTTGGCGAGGAAGATGGGTATCCATCTAATAACAGTATAGATATATAGCGACTGGACGCAGTAATACGACTCGCGGTAAGAAACCAGGCGAGTCTAGAATCAATAGTTCTCGTATAAAAGACTCCCCAATCGTTTATGGCCTGCCAGTCGTAGTCGTAGCAAATAATTCGTTCACGATCCAACCTACATGCGCTAGCGCCGTATCGCACGCGCTAAATATATGCGGCGCGAGCGAACGTCTTTGTGTTGTTTACTAAATACGGCGGATGTCCCACGGCCCCACGGCGACGTCACCCCGAAGACATTCGGGAAGTGCTTTCATCGCGACGTCACGAAAACAAATCCAACAAAAAAGAAAGAAAAAAAGAAATCCGTCCGACACGGTTGATTGATGTCAAGAGCTCCCGGGGATGTCGGTAAGTACGACGTGTCGCGATGATTCCGACACGTCGTACGTCAATCGGCGACGCCGGACTCCGTTTCGCCTTACGATAGACCGGGGAGGACACTACGAACCGTCGAAGCCAATCGAACGCCGTGTTCATCTCACGTGACGTCCGAGAGGGGCGCGGTGGTGACTCCGAGTCGCGTGATGAAGTACTGGATCGGCTGGGATGGCTGGTATATAGCGTCCGCTGCGGTCCATCGAGCGAAAGCTACCCACGCCCGCCGTGCGGCATTTCCGGAGCCCTCGTCGTCATACCCCTCGCTTCGTTTCACCTTACGATGGACCTCAGCGGACGCTACGGGCCATGCCAGCCGATCCGACACATCGAAGATATCACGTGACTGCGCGCTCCGCGCGTTACCACGCCCCGTTCGAAAGTCACGCGACACTAACGTTGCACCGGATCGCTTATGGACGCAGCGTCCGCCGCGTGTTCATAGGCGCGGGGTGTCAAAGTGATCGAAGGGCGTCCGGCGAGGAGAGCACGCACCTATGAAGAGCGGCACGGCGCTGAAGATGCCGCGGTTCCCGTCTCCGGAAAACTGGGCGAGGCTGCTTTCCAGGTGCATCATAGGCATCGCGATGATCGCCAGGAACGTCAGGTACGCCAGCAGGAAGGGCGCTGCACGAGCGAGTCCACACGCCAAAGACACATTCGAAAGCTTCATTTTCTTTTTGTCTAATATTTGTTTTGTTTTGTTTTAGCCCCTGGAATAAACGAGGCATGAAGGTGGCAGACGCTAATAGAAATAACTCAGGAAAGAAAAAAAAAGACACACTCCATTAGGTTTCGGGATAGAATTCGAGGCTTCGCCTGGAGACAAAGTTTCAACAGGTTATAAAGACACTATGCTGAGAACCAGTTCGTCCGCTTCATGCGCAGGGGTTGCGGGGACTTCAGAACGACGCCGAGCTCTGATTGGCTCTGATTGGAAGGATAGTCGGTATACCTCAATGCTAGCTGCTTTGAGGTCTACCATAGCCTCCTATGTATTGACAAAGCCTGGCAGATCGCCACGAGAAGCGGCCACCGAAATGGAAAAGGTGAAGCGGTAGTCAACGGATGAGAGGAGAGCCACGTGACTGGCGCCCCGATGCGGCGAGACGCCGAAACACACTTCTCCCGAGCGAACAAGAGTGTTTCGGGTTCTGCCGCTGCAAAAGTTGTGCGCTGACGTCCTAGTTCCCTGAGAAATATCTCTTTGGAGCTCTATGTTACCAGATCCTCGAGCTCGAAATCTGCAACCGGGCACTCTATGGCTCCGTCGTCGAACTGCCAGGCTTTGTGAGTATAGAGGAGGCTATGGGTCTGCCCACAATACTCTCAATCAGGGCCAATAGGAGCTCGGCGTTTTGATGTCAACGCAACCCCTGCGCATGAAGCAGACTAACTTGCGCTCCGCATAGTCCGTGACAGCTCAAGAAACGAAGGGCGTGGAGGGTCTCGAGCATCTTATTATCGCTTTGCAGCCACAGCACTCACGCACACACATACTCACACAGACACACGCACAGATTTATTGCGCATTACTTGTTCAGAATAATCGCTAGTGGATGAGACCTTTTTCAAAAGTTCGTGCCAACGCCTTTCCTCCATTGCTTGCTCACAGACGCTGAGAATGTATTGGACACGATTATGACGTCAGCGTTCGGCGAGGATTCGAATCCAATCGCGCACTTTGTGAGCAAGCAATGGCGACCGCCAATGTTGCTCGATGGACTTTTGAAAAGGGTGATGTCAAGTTTTTGAGCAGCATTTCGATAAAACACTGAAGCTCTCGTGGAGGTTTTTGTACACTCCGTCTTCTTGTCCTAGATAGCGGCGCCTGCACTGGACGAAGTGCCGGTTTGCAGATACCCGGAGGACCGGGCAAAAACTACTTCCTCCGAAATTCCTCACCGCCGCGGACCCCGGGAAGCAACCTTTGACTGGGTGAGCCAAATTTTCACCAGTTTTGACCAAAACCGCCCGAACGCGGGGAAAAATAGCTAGACCTAGCGAGGCCTACTTCACCGGCGCGCCGGCGGCGCTCTCCCCCGTCGACTGGGCGTCCGGGGGTCCCTCCCCCACCCCCGGGCTACCCAAGCATGGAACCGACTGGACAGGCAATCGAAAATCAAGGCACTGATGGAGACACCATGCCCGAACTCGAGGATATGGACGAGGTGCAGGGCGAAGTCCATACCAACAATACCCCCGGTAATGACGAGTCGCAATCAGCGGAGGAGACAAACTTTCCGCCCTGGATCAAGATACTCAGCCGGAAACAACAAAGACTTCAAAACCAGGCCTACCGCAAGACTCTAGAAGAATCTAGACGGAACGACGAGCAACCACCCTCCGGCAAGATGCCAACGGGCGCGAAAACCCGCCAGACGTCGAAACCGCAGAAGCGGCAGCTCCCACCTCTACCGATTGAGGATTACAAAGTGGTCGTCCGTCCCCTGGATGGTTTGAACCTCGGAGCCTGGGGCCCCGATCAAGTCTACCGAGCCATCAAGTTGGCGGCGAAGCTCACCCCTGTCGAGACTGCGGAAATCAAGACGAGACTCCGTAAGGACCAGAACTTGGCCGTTGTGAGCACTCCAAGTGTCGACACGTTGGAGCGGCTTTGCAATATCTCCTCCATCGCACTCGGAGAAAAGCAGTTCCGAGTAAAACCTTATGCCGCCATGCCAGACGACTCCTGTAAGGGGTCATCTCGGGCCTCACATCTCGGCCCTCGTCCGAGTGGCTCACTGAAGAACTCAACGCACGGAACAGCAACTACATAGTCCTGAACGCTCGAATGATGGGTAGTACGACCTCAGCCATCATCACTTTTCACGGACTCAGGGTTCCCCGACTGGTGTACATCGACGGCGGCGAATTCGAGTGCAGGGTCTACAGACCCAAAAACAAGTCTGCACTAAGTGCTTAGGACTAGGACACCGAGAGGACGTGTGCCCTCAGCCTGAAAAGCAACGATGCGCAAAGTGTGGAACCGAAGGCAGTGCCATGGATTCGCACGAATGCGAAGCGAAGTGCGTGAATTGTTGCGGGGCTCACCCGGCTACGGACCCTCGATGCCCCGCAAGGCAGCGAGCTCCGTACAACAAGTCGCGCGTTCAGAAGTACCTGCAGCAACAACAACAAGGCCGCCATCAGCAGGGAAGTCAACGGCCCCAGCACGTGGCTACACCGCTTCAACCCGGGCAAGCGACCCAGGCTGTACTCCCCGAGGAGCAGTGGCCACGACTACCAACGAGGGGATGGGCGAACCAAAACCCGTACGATCTGCTGGCTTCTGAAGCACTCGACAGCAGCCCAACTTCGACGGGCCCTCAAGGTTCGGACACACGCTCCGGGTCCAAGCGGGCCCGGAGCAGATCCAAGGCGAGATCTCGCTCCCGCAGCCGAGCCCGGTCCCGGTCGAGACGGAGGATGCAGCAACAGCGGTCGGCGCAGGAAGCCGAAATCCGAAAATCAAGGAGCCCCGGTCCAGAGGCCCCGAAGGTGAGCTGGACAGGGCAGCAGCCTCCCACTCCCTCCCCATTCCCCGCATGCCCCCCTTCTCCCGCTCCTAGATCCAGCGTTAGGACACAACACCCCACACACAAGCAAAACACACAGCACGCGTTCATTGAAAGCAATCCTTGTGCCACCGACACTTCCTTCCTAGATACCTTGAGGCGCGAACTCAGGGCGGAAATGCAAAGCTATCGAGATGAACTCCGCATGATTAGGGAGGAGATGCAGAGATCTAGGGAGGAACTTAAAAAATCTAGACTTGAGCCTACCAGTCTCAGCGAAGAACTTAAACGCGAGGTAGCCAAACAGATCGCCGAGGCCAGACTTGGTATTAGCAAGGAACTGGATCACATGACCACTACACTTAAAGGGGACATGCAGACTGGCATGGATAACGCCCGTAGACAAATCCTTAAGGAAAATAGAGCCCAACTCCCTGAGCTGGTTCGAGACATTCTCTCCGCGATGCCTCGACACAGGCTCGGGGTAAAGAGCCTCAAGGCAGCGGGACACCGCTCGTCCGGAACAGGGTCTCCCCCAGTTACGCACTTAAGCTTGTCCCAGAACCATCCCCAGAACTTTACTCAGGAACTACACAATGGAACAGGACAGTAACAGGGTCAGAACGGCGGACCACCTGGTCCTCCGAAAACGCCCACCCAGTAACATACGCGTTTGGCAGTGGAACTGCAGGGGCTATCGGCGCAAGCGCGGGGCGCTCACGCAGTTCCTCGCCACACTCGACGAAAAACCCGAAGTTATCGCAATGCAGGAAACCGCGTGTACACCGGCACTCTCGGGATACGTGACTTGTGCTTCGAAACCGGAACACGAGGGCGTACCTCCGAGAGTAGCCACTCTTGTAGCCAAACATCTACCGTTCATTCCACATCAGTTAGAAAGGGTCACTGGTATACCATATGTCTTTCTCGAGTTGCTCCCGCAGAAAAGCGGACAAAGCAGTCTTTTCGTCCTCAATCTGTACAGTTCACCAAGGGCGAGAAAAGATACTTTCGACGCGATTTTTAGAGACGCTATCGCCTTAACCAAACCGAGTGAGAATACGCTTCTCATAGTAGGGGATCTGAACGCGGCTCACCCGGCATGGGGATATTATCACGAGTCGGTGAAAGGACGAAAACTAGCCACGGCCATAGACAGAAATCAGCTTACGCTTCTCAACGAGCCGGATCAACCCACGAGGGTGGGGAACAGCGCGAGCCGCGACACGTGCCCGGACCTCTCCCTCGCCAGAGCGAGAGGTCCGTGCACGTGGACCAACCTCCAGGAGAGTCTGGGCAGCGATCATTTTATCATTGAAATTCAAGTTCCAGTGCAGGCTCATCGTAGACAAAAGAAGGCCCTGCGGCTGGTCAACTGGGACTCGTTCCGCCAGCTCAGGGCTCAGACAAACGCCGAGGAGATAGATGAAGACGTACCATTGGCACAATGGGTAAGAAAACTCCACGCCGACATTCACAAAGTAACCAAGACGGTACAGACGACGGACAAGGCGCCCGTCGTCGACCCGCATCTTCTTCATCTATGGGAAGCCCGTCGTGGCCTAACTAAGAGATGGAGAAGACAGAAACATAATCGGAAACTCAAAATTCGCATAGCCAAAATTACCCAAGAAGCCGAGCGTTATGCAGAGGAGCTCACCCAATCTAATTGGCATAAACTCTGGGACAAACTACAAGGTACTCTAGGAACCAGGCAGACCTGGAGTCTACTCAAAAATCTGCTTGATCCCACAAAGACTAGGACCGAAACCAACAAGGCCATAGTAAAACTAGTGATGGGCCGAACTTTTGCCGAATTGAAAGTTCGGCGCCGAATCTTGGGATTCGGCAAAGCTGAACTTTTGCCGAATTTTTCAAGAGATTCGGCAAAGATTTGGCAAAAATACATTGTTACCAGACTTACGTTGAAATTTAGTTTTTTCTGGCGAAAAAGGTTTTATGTTGTTTTTTCTTAACTTAAATGCAACATGTAATGCATATTGACACAGTTATGGCTAAGTAAGGTGATATTCTACAAGATAATTGTATCGGTGTCGTTTTTATGTGTTTACTGGCAATTTTAGAGTGACTTCTAGCAGAAGTGGCGTGACAACGAGGTTGGGTGGCAGCGGTGGCAGTCACGAATCACGCCACGAGAGTTTCGGTTTCGAGGCATTATTACCGCAACCCTGCATGCAGGGGCGGATTTAGAGAGGGGTCCGGATGTCCTGACCCCCCTCTTGATTCCTGTATGTGTAAAATTTAGGGCGTAAAACGAAGGAGTGGGTGAGGGGGTTCCTAAACATATGGTACGCGCTGACCAATACCCTGCCCCTCCCTCAGGAAATTCCTGCATCCGCCCCTGCCTGCATGTGTGTGTACAGTGTTAAAATGAGGGCAATAACGCTGCGTTCTTGCTTTCTCTGAGACTTACCGTTCTGTGCGCGAAAACGAATGCAACGGTTGCTGAGCCTTCACCAGAAAAGTTAATATTAATGTTGTAATTATGCATGTTCTTCGATTTGAGTCACTTGACGTCAGCTTGCATGAAAGTGTGCGTCATAGCAACGTCTCGTTTTTAACGTTTAAAATGCCAATTTTGGGTGCTGGGACAAACACGAACGTTTAGAAAGATAGGGAAAGTTAGAGACGTCGGATGCGCAACGTCGAGCATTATAGTTCTTGTGTTCAGTTTTATGAAGACACAGGAAAATCGAGAAATAACGCTGGTTGAAAAAACAATCAATCAACCAATCAATCTTTATTTGCACAAAATAGTAAAACACGGGAAGCGTGCGCGGCTGGCAGAAAGGTTACAAACCCGTACGCTGAGGCGCCTGCCAACCAACTTTCCGTGAGTTAATGAATAGACACAACACACAACAGTTCGACGTTTAAGACGCAGACGAGCACAGGAAGGACAAAATATGGCCATTGGACTCGCAAATTAAGGGCGGCCCACACACTCGCGCAGAGTGCGCAGCGCAGCGGCACACACTACTTCTGAGCCGAAAACAGAATTGTTATAATTGCGACGAGTGCTTTAAAGTAATTGTCGGCCAATGTTTCAACTACCTCGTTGCATCAATGGTTTCACATACTCAGGGTAATGCGTTTATTTCAACCGTAACAGAACGGCGCAGCGCGATGCACGCTGCGTCGTCTCCGTGAACGAAATTTGATCCGTGCGAGCGGGCCTTGGTCGGCGGTTAGACTTCGCACGATAGTTCTTATATGCGTAGTCGCGGTATGTAGCTGAGCGCGCCGCCGGATAGTAGCAAATATATGAAGTGGAAATGTCAAATTAAAATCCCGTCATGCAGAATGTACCGCATCATTTTTTACTTGCGCAGTGGACTGCGTAAATTACTGGTCGATCTTCTATTCTTGAGGCAGAAAATACTGAAGAGAACCACACTCGCTCACAAGCACAATTACCGTGTTGCCTACTCACTCCACACCTCGCCGTAACCACTGGTTGTACTCAACTAGCTTGAGTTGGTTGTACTACGCTGCACCACCGTGCACTGCACGATATAACCTCACGACGGCACGGCGTCCATTTGCAATCCAAGGCCCGGTAGCGTTCTCGCGCGTGCGCAGACATTTGCCGAATTTTTGCCGAATCTTTGCCGAACTTTCCTTCAAAAGTTCGGCATTTGCCGAACTTTGCCGAATCTGAAGTTCGGCAGATTCGGTCCATCACTAAGTAAAACTGCTTCATCAAACGGCACACAATGGGGAGAACGCTTTGTGGGAGTTCCTAAAGGAACGCTACATCGCATCCGGTCCCAGACCAAACTACCGCCCATATCCCCACGAGGAAGCAGACCATCCGCTGGACCAGGACATATCTGAATACGAAGTTAGGGGAATACTCACTGGCCTAACCCGCAATAGCGCTCCCGGAGAGGACGGAGTCACGTACAGGATTCTCAGGAATCTGGACGATGCCTCCGTTACGGCCCTCACATCATACTTCAACAGGGTATGGAGTACCGGTGTCCTCCCACCGGAATGGAAACACGCTGAGATCACCTTTATCCCGAAACCTGGGAAGGCTCTAACGCTAGAAAACCTCCGGCCCATTTCACTAACATCGTGTATTGGTAAGCTTCTGGAACATATAGTTCTCAGACGCCTTCAATCCCATCTCGAAGCTAACGGATTTCTTGCGGACACAATGTTCGGGTTTCGACAAAATCTGTCAGCACAGGACGTCCTCCTACAGCTCAAAGAGGACATCCTAGACTTTCCTGGAACAACGCAGACGAGAGCGGTACTCGCGCTGGACCTTAGGGGAGCTTTTGACAACGTGTCTCATGACGCCATTCTCGAGGGCTTGACCAGAACACACTGCGGCAAAAGAACTTACGACTATGTCCGTGCGTTTCTGACGGACAGGACCGCTACCCTAGGGCTGGGAGATCTTCGCTCCCAGACCATCAAGCTCTCGGGGAGGGGAACGCCACAGGGCTCCGTCCTTTCACCGACTCTTTTAATATCGCCATTTCAGGACTCCCGACCCTGCTGGGGGCCATTCCTAACGTCAGGCATGCTCTGTA
The DNA here is from genome assembly GCA_037355805.1 of Ixodes ricinus. Classification (NCBI taxonomy): domain Eukaryota; kingdom Metazoa; phylum Arthropoda; class Arachnida; order Ixodida; family Ixodidae; genus Ixodes; species Ixodes ricinus. Next base: position 17,530 of record JAZHYW010028999.1, on the reverse strand, counting down.
TGCAGACGACATCACCATCTGGACAAGCAAGGGTTCGGATGGTGAGATACAGGATGGACTTCAGGAGGCAGTCGAAATCACTCAAAAGTTTGCAGAAGCAGCAGGACTCACTTGCGCCGCCGACAAGTCTGAGCTTCTACTCATTAGAGGCAAACCTTGCACTAAAGCAGACGAAATTTGTTTAAATCTAAATGGAGAGAAGATACCCACAGTCGACAGACTGAGGGTACTCGGCCTACACATTCAGTCAAACGGCAAAGCATCCTTCACGGTGCAAATGCTTCGCAGGCAATGCCAGCAGATTGCCCACCTCATACGAAGGGTGGGCAATGGGCGTGGCGGGCTTAAAGAAGCCGACACCGTGAGAATTGTCCAGGCTCTTTTAGTAAGTAGAGTTATCTACCATTCTCCTTTCCATAACTTTAAACGTAGAGAAATAGACACTCTCAATACGATCCTCCGAACTGCTATAAAAACGGCGGTTGGATTGCCTCAGCATACGTCCACGCAGCGCCTTCTTCGACTTGGTATTCACAATACTATAGAAGAACTGATTGAGGCTCAGGCTGTCGGACAGCGTACAAGACTCAGCTACACACAGCCTGGAAGAAATCTCTTAGCCAGGCTCGGTTACAAACCACTTAACAAAGAACAGGGCGGCGTACAGCTAAAATCTGTCCCACCGGGCATTGCGGCTAAAATACGAGTTTTGCCCCTACCAAAGAACATGCATCCCGTTCTTAATGCGGGTAGACGCCTCGCGCGTACCCGCTACCTAAGACTCAAATATCAAAACGACCCAGACGTCTGTTACACTGACGCTGGGGAGTACACTTCCCCACGTGAGGCAAAGTGCATAGTCGTCTGCGACTCGCTTGGGCGAGGTGAAGCGATGGCGTCTCTCGCCGCTCCCACATCGATCGCGGAGGCCGAAGAAGCGGCAGTAGCATTAGCTGTAGCACACATTTCCCGTAAAACTGAAGATACAGACAAGACCTGTACCATAATCACTGATTCACAGCCAGCGTGCAGGGCGTTCGCCCGATGCGTCGTCTCACAACGAAGTGGACACATTCTAAACACAGTTCATCAAAACACACTACCCGCAATCCAGATAGTCTGGACTCCTGGACATACCTCCCTCTCTGGCAACGAGAGTGCGGATGCACTCGCCCGAGAAATAGCCGGCCGGGCGTTGCGTGGGGAAGGGGAGGCACTGGAGAATCACAACATGGCCGCATCGAACTTACGCACAGAGCCAACACCGCTTCACACGTACAATCAAATCACGGCATTTTACAGATCACAGCGTAGAACACTACCCCCTCCACACAGGGACCTATCTAGGCAGGAAGGCATTGAGTGGCGACAGATACAAACACACACTTTCCCAAATTTGTACCACAAGCATCTATTTTTCCCTAACAGATACCGGGGCACCTGCCCCGGCTGCCAATCCCCCGAACCTTCCCTTTTCCACTCTACCTGGGCCTGCCCCTCTCCACCGGGGCAAGGCATCCTTCCCATCCCTGACCCATCCTTTACCTCCTGGGAGGCTGCGCTGTCTAGCGCAAAGCCCGAGGACCAGCGAAGGCTGATCTCTCGGGCTAAGCGGATAGCAGAGGCCAACGGGGCCCTGGACTAGGGGCTCCCGACCAGAGAGAAGACACTCATGCCTTTTCCTCGAATAAAGTTTTTCCTCCTCCTCCTCCTCTCGTGGACAGCTTATAGATATGGCGGTACTGTATAAATGTGGCCCTCAGCTCTAACTAGGGATGCCGTGAACTTTTTTCGAACCGAAGTTTCGATGATCAAATCAAGCGGTTTCGAAATGTCCGAAAGATTTCGAATTTTCGAACTTTCTATATTGTCAAATTCGACGGTAGTCGAACTTTCGAACTTGTCAAACTAAGAAGTTCGACGCTTTTCGAACCGTCAAACTTATTGCGCTAAAAAATCGAACCTTTTCGAACTTTCGAACTTATTACGCTGCAAAGTTCGATGCTTGTCAAACTTTCAAACTTGATAGACCAAAAAATTCGATGATTTTCGAACTTTCGAACTTCTCGCACTAAAAGGTTCGAAGTTTTTCGAGCTTTCGAACTTCCTACGCCAAGGAATTCGATAATTTTCGAACTTTCGACTTATTTATCGAGAGAATTCGCAAAGTTTCGAACTATCGAATCCTGAAAAATCAAAAGGTCGAACTTCGATCTTTTAGGGTAAAAGTTTGACGAGAACTTCGAAAGACCGGCGGACGGTTTCATTTGAAATCAAGTAGTGAGGTACATTCGTAATTTTTTTTTTCTCTCGAATTTTTACATGTTGTGCTGCGTTCCATACGACAGACAATGCCGTTTATTACAATGTTCTGGCACGCTCAGTTTTAAAGAAATAAATTCCCGAAGGGGCGAGGAAGGACGACAGGTTTTTGACGATTGTCGTTTGTGCCATATTTGAAGCGCGCTAAAGCCGAAGCTATTTACGGTAGAGATGTTAAACTTTTAAAGAATGATCTATGTATAGCCTAGGTAAGTGTCGTCTTAAGATGTGATTATTGTTATTCAAGATGAGTTCAAGATGAGATATCGCATTTAAATTAACACCACAGACAGTACATATAATTGCCACCTGCAGAATAGAAAATAATGTATTTATTGTTTTTTCACGTTGAGGAATAGATTAACTCATGGGGGAAGATTTCTAATATTAATCAAGCTCAGCACATTATTATTATTTTTTTTTTGCTTTACGTTTTTCGGGAAGTGTTTCTTTTAGCCTGTACATACTTTGAAGGAGAAACTTGTTTCGAAACTTGCTTCTGAATATGCAAGAATACAACACTTCCGGCGGAATCTTTATAGTTTCTTTCTTTTTTTTCTCCAGCTTTTTGTCGCCGCACTATTTGTTATGTTTATCTTTATTTTACCAATAACACAGTTATTGAGGTCGAAAAGACGTAGTTTTGAACTTCCGAACCTCTAAGCATGTGACAAGTAGTGCCTTCTGACAACGAGTTACCGACAATGACCATCTACGGCGTCTACGCGATCTTTTATGCAGTGAAGAGCGACAGTAGTTATACATACACATAAATAATTTCAGATTAAAAATAAGCTCAACCACGGCCTTCTCCCCGTATTGTTTTCTTTAACAGTCCGAAATATCTGGAAAGGGGGGGGGGTAGGGGGGCTAGAGCACCCCCCTTCCCCCGTTTTTCCTCTTCCGACGCCACTTGTATGGTAGAACGCTCCTCGACCTCCAGTTGTGTCGGCTTCCGTGCTTTTTTGCGGGGCGTTTCCTCCGTCCCGGAAAATAAGCCTCCAGGACAATTACAAACTTAACTTACTATACGCCAGCGTCACTCGGGCGGCGTTCGATCGGATTACTACCAGCGTGCAAGGGGTGGGAGGAAGTTTGCCAGGTCGCTTCAAGGTTTTTCTGCGCCTCAACCACCTGCCCACTCCTGGCCGTTCTCGAACTGGATGAGTATCCTAAAACAGTGCGTTCCTGCGATCACTACTGCGCTATGCACGTTAAAGCCCTCTCCCCCCCCCCCCCCCCCCGGGGCTGGCGGTCAAAATTACTGATCTATGGTCACACGTCACTCTGCACTGGCAGACCTATTTCAGTTCTCCCAGTTTTTTCTAAAATATTTGAGCGTGTGATTGCTGAAAGATTAACATTTTTTTTTTGTTTTAGAGCGCAGCTCTTAGGCGCCCGTTTCCAGCTTGAGCGGCGTCGCCGTCGCGTCGGCGTCGGCGTAACCGCGCGGTGCATCATGGGAAATATCCCATAATGCACCGCGCGGAAGGAGGAGGAGGAGGAGGAGGGAGAGGAGGAGGGGGAGGAGGAAGGAGGAGGGGAATGAGGAGGAGGGAGGAGGAGGAGGAAGCTGAGGAGGAAGGAGGGAGGAGGAGGAGGAGGAGGAAGGAGGATGAGGGGAGGGAGGGAGGAGGGGAGAGAGGAGGAGGGAGGGGGAAGGAAGGGGAGGATGAAGGAGGAGCGCAGGAGATGGAGGAGGAAGAGGGGAGGGAGGTGGAGGAGGGGAGGATAAAGGAGGAGGGGGAGGACGAGGGGGAAAAGGAATGGGAGGAGGAAGGAGGAGGGAGGAAAAAGGAGGAAGGGGAGGAGGAGGAGGAGGATGGGAGGAGGAGGAGGAGTATTTGGTAGGATGAGGAGTTGAGGAGGAGGGAGGAGGAGTTTACCCTCCCCTCAGTACCCTTCCCTCCTCCTCCTCAAGAGCTGCGCTCTAGTTCGGCGTTACAGGGAGTTGTAAACGGCTTTCATTTTTTTTTTTTTGAGAAGCATAATATAATAACGCAGTCCCAATACGGCTTTCAAAAGCAAAAATCGGCGGAGCTAGCGCTTCTTAACATAAAGGATAAAATAGTTGAAAATATTGAGAACAAATTATTTACTCTTGGTCTCTTCTTAGATTTAAGTAAAGCTTTTGATACTGTGCAGCACAATATTTTACTTAGAAAGCTTGAAATTTACGGTGTGCGCGGAGTAGCTCTAAAATTAATTGAAACGTATCTTGCAGATCGTTACCAATATGTACTAATAAACGGCGAATCGTCAAATAGACTTAAAATACAGCATGGTGTTCCTCAGGGGTCAATTTTAGGTCCACTTCTTTTTCTTATATATGTTAATAATATAACGACTATATCCGGTTCCCCCGACCTTATAATGTATGCAGACGATACCAACGTATTCTTTTCTGGAGTGACGAAAAAATGCCTAGAAAATGCTGCAAATGTCTACCTATTGAAGCTATCCAATTGGTTACAAACAAATTGTTTAAAACTAAATACAAGCAAAACTAAGTATATTATTTTTAAGCCAATAAATAAACTCGACTGCAGCCCCATAAGCTTAAAATTTGAAGACACTGTGCTTGAGCAAGTGTCGGAACAAAAATTTCTCGGTGTATGGTTTACTGAGGACCTTTCATGGAACACTCACGTGAATAAACTCAAAGGTGAATTATCTCGTGTTACGGGAAGTATATATAAAATACGAAACTTGCTGCCCACTTGGCTAAAACAGACGTTGTACTATTCTTTGTTCTACTCTAAAATCAGTTACGGCATCTTAGTTTGGGGGACGACGATCAATTCGAACTATGTCAAACTTATCACCTTGCAGAAGAGGATTCTTCGCATGTGCGAAAATTATAAAGGAGATATTAGAAACATAAGAACCCAACCACTATTCATCAAATATAATATGCTTCAGGCTGACCAAATATACTATTTTAAGCTCTTACAATGGATTCACAAACACAGAATATACTCCACACCAAAATCGAGTTTAGGTCCGTACCAACTACGAGACCCAAAGCGAAGGATGCCTTCAATAAGAACCAATTATGGCCGCACTGCTTTGTCATATCAGATAACTAAGATGCTAAACAGAACAGACATGACTATAGATTATAATAAAACATTTTATGCCTTCAAGAAACAGTGCCGAAGCTTTCTCGTGGGCAGTGGTATTAGCTTCTCAGTTCTGTAATATGTAGGCTAAGTTATTATTTTTAGTATGTATTTATATTTGACTACAAATGTGGCTCTTGGCATATATTCGATCATTCTTCATTGCTAAACTAAATGGCGGCCATCAGCCCTATTTTATGCTGTGACCTTCTTCTCACTTTTTTTCGTGTAATTTTTTAATTTTTATATTAGTGATATGATGCTTCTGTGTCATACGACGTTACATTTGTTATACGCTTCGAATCATGCTTGTTGTGTAACATGTGTTTTTGCTGGTTGTTTGATTGTGCCGTTTTATTTTATTTTACAATTCACAATGTTGAATGTTAAAGTAGCTGTTTCATTGTGCCTTTTTTAATTTTTACTGAGTATACCTATTGCTGAATATATTTATTGCACTGTTTACTGTTGAACTGTTGGGGGCAGAGACTCTGTCAGGCTTCACGGCTTTATGACTGCCCCCTGGGCAAAAAACCCGCCAAACAAATAAAGAAAAAAAATATTCCAGCACATTTGGGACACTCGTCGTCTCATTTAATTGCCTGACCAACTTCGCGGAGTCTAAATATCACACCCGGACTTTTCTAAACCTGATTTCGTGAAAACCAGTGAGTCGTGAAAACGTTATTTCAAACTGAAACTGTGGAGGAACATTAAAACCGGACTTCAAACGTTGAAAACCTAGACTTGAAAAAAATGCAAAATCTTCGAAGTTTTTTTTGTTTTTTTTTTTCGAAATTAGCTTTGAAGGAGAATCGAAACCTTCGAACTTTTCGAACTTTATTTAGAAAGAAATTCGAAATCTTCGGATTGTTCGAACATTATGTCTATAAAAATTCGAAGCGTTCGAATTTTTCAAATTTTATATCCAAAGAATTTCGAAATCTTCGAATTTTTTGAACTTCAGATTCCAAGAAATTATAATTTTTTTAATATCTCGATTTTTAAGTTAGGAAAGTTCGAAATCTTCGAATTTATCGAACCTCAAGTAAAAGAATATTCGAAATATTCGAACCCGAAATTTTAGAAACCGTGAAAGCTTCAAACTTTTCGAATTCGAAACTCTATTGTGATCGAAAGTTGCGAATTTTCCGAATTCGAACCTCGGTCGGTACGAAAATATCGAAGTTTTTCGAATGTGAACCTCAGTTCGCTTTGAAAATATCGAAACCTTTCGAAATCGAACCTAGGGTGGTTTCGCGGCATCCTAGCTCTAACCGCTGGTAATGCCGGAGTGTGTTGCTAACCGTGCTCACCGCCTCCATAGACGATGAACATCATGGGAAACTGGCTGGCGTTGGCGCTGCCGGCCGTCATGATGAACAGGGTGGCCAGCTTGTGCGCCTGACTGTGGTACGTGCTTCGGCCGTACCCTCCTGTTGACAAGGGCGCGATGCAATTAAAAAAAAGGATCTACGTCACGCTATTAAAATATTAATAACACGAGGACTCGCAGTGAACAGGAGAAAACGAAATTGGAAGTTTTAGCGAATCACGTTTTCGCAGTGCGATGTTGGTATATACGGGGACAAGTTTAGAAGCGCGCTCTCCGGGAATAAATGCGAAAACTACGGAAACGTTTTTATTTTTTTAATTTCCCATAGATTATATTTGTGCCGGGATATCCCTAATAGAACAACAACTCTAATTGTGGAAATGTAACGTGGCTCTCTCTGGAGCAAACGCTGAGCAGCACCGCCCATAGCTATACGGCGGTCGATAGTCTCTGTTGGTGAGACGTGTACATGGACGTCATCGCAACCATGGTTAATGCTCATTCCTCCTTGCAAAAAAAGAAAATACTTATGTGGCATGAAATATATGCCGCAGAATGTATACGCAGTCAGCAGCAAGGCCAGCAGCATGGCTGATGTTGTGACGTCAATGAAATCCATGTATACACCAATTCGCGCCTCTGACGTCACGCCGCTGGGGTGGCGCTGCTGTTGGCAGGGCGCATGCGCAAAGCCCCCTCGCGAATTTGGGTTCCTGCACACGAGCATTGTCCATGCCTCGTGTGAGAACTACTCGTTTGCGCACACCTCGTGGGGCTCCTTTGGAAGCAGCTCGTTGGTCTATATAGTTTACGAAACTATACATGAAAGAGAGGGTAAAATACTCCTAACCAGAAACGTCACGCGCGATTTCTTTTTTACAAGATCAAGATAACGACGTTTGTGCGTTGCAGAGAAAAAATGTAGCTGTACCGGCTGTCAAACGCAAAAAGCCGTAGGCGTTCATAGGCGCTTTGTTCTTTGACTTTATCTCACATCTTCTACAAAAAAGATAAATAAAAAATAATGACATTTGAAACAAGCTTGTTATTAAGACAACAAGAAAGACAGGGTCAAGTCAACTGTTTCCAAACCGGTACTGCATCTACTCTAGGCAATTCGAAGGAGAGAAGAAAAAAATAGGGAGCCTGTAACTGATTTCGGTGAGTGTATTCAAAGCAGACGTCCTCCTTCACACTAGCGAAGGTCCAAATGCTAGTTTGGTGTCACCCTATGTTGATGCGTGAGCCTCTAACATTGGGTGACACCTCCTCATACTTTTACTGTTGAAGAGACTAAAGCCGGGGTCAAACTGTTCACACAGAATACGAAAGACAGTCTGAAATCACGCGTCACCGCAATATTCGTGATTCGAACGCTGCGTGCCAAGTTTCTCCTTGAACTCATTGCCATACGGCATTCGAAGCACGAATCTCGCGGTGACTTGCGTTCGAATCTCTATGCAGGTTCTCTTTTGTATAGTGTATAAGCAGTGTGACCCCGGCTTAATAAAGACAGCGAATATGCAGCCAACAACCGGCGAACTTCGCCCAGAGGCACATTCGCTTTGCGCGCGGCGTAATACGCCCCTGAGGGAGAGGAGGAGACGAGAGCGCGCGGGGACATTCAGAACGCCGAGCTCTGGTTGGACCGAATAGTGGGTAGACGCTGAAGCTAGCTGCCTTTGTCTCCACTGCACTCGTCGAACACGTTTGCATTTCGCGTTCCGCCTTTCGCATTCGAATGCATTCGACGAGTGCAGTGGAGACTAAGGCAGCTAGCTTTCCGTCTACCCACTATTCATTCCAACTAGAGCTCGGCGTTCTGAATGTCCCCGCGCGCTCTCGTCTCCATCAGTTTTTCGGCGCATAGCCACTGTTCCGACGCCGCGAGTAGCGCGAACGCTGCCGGCCAAAATTCGGCGCTTTGGCGCAGCACATTGATATCCATAGCACTTTTGAGCGGGTAGGGACGTGCAGGGTGTGCCAGTGTTGGCGGAAAGGCTGGCGCCCATGCATTGGGTATGCCTGCGACACCAACCCGCACGTCCTTTCTGTACACTATTTACATACATCCTAAAGGCCCGTTCAGACACTTGTGTTGACTACGACCAACTCTCGACAAGACCGGTTTTTAATCCTCGTATGACTGCCTACAACCAGCTGCGCAGTAAGTGCAGCAGGCCGTAAGCCGTCACAAGAGGATTAAAAAGCGGTCGTGTCTCAGTCGGTCGGAGTTAAACGCAAGTGTCTGAATGGGTCTTAAAGGGATGCTGAACCGAAATTCGGATTTCACAAAAGAAGCTTGCATAAGTGTGCTACAGGGCGCCATAAACCACGAAATATCACTCATATAGCCATATCTCGAGCGGATGGCCGTATTTCTGGAAAATAAATGGAGCGAATGAGGAAGAATGTTGATGTCATCTTATTGCAGAAGTGTTGAGAATGAGGAGAAATGGCCTCGCTCCCTTTCCTCCCCGCGCCCTCGCGAAGTCAAAGCGAAAAGAGGAGGAAATGAGAATCGCGAGGTCACGCGTCTTTTCGGCCTTGTGCGAGAGCGCACTTCTTTTACAAAAATACGCCGATTCGTTGGAGATACCGCTTTATGAGTGACGTTTTGGGATTTGTAGCGTCCCGCCTATCGATTCTGCGTTGTTTTCTGAAATTCGATTTTCGTTTAAGCATCTCTTTAATGGTAACGCAGGTAACGTAGTGAAATGGTGAAAGCAAAGGCAGACGTGCACTCGAGCTTTCCCAAAAATAACTGTGCTGCTCCGAAGACACTCTGGCAAGAAGCATTTTACAAGGTCACGTAAACCTGACTACGGTCTACTGCAGGTTAAGAATAGCACAACACGCTCCTCTCCCAAAGCACTCCGCTCTTTCCAGTTAAGTAGCGTGAACGTTGTAAGAAGGCGAAGGGAGGAGAGGAAACCACCAGTCGTGGCGAGCATGAGAGCTTTGTGGAGAGGGTTTGTCCTGCTATTCTTCACCTGCAACGAACTATACCGGAGGACGCAATGACCAAGTGGGTTGGTGTGTGTACCTTTCGCATTTCTGAGTTCGAATTTGGAGTTACTAAAACCGTTTTCTCCTTTCCGGACCCTTCGCAAAAGCTCACCTCCTTCGTTCCGCCGTCCATGGATTCAGCCATGGCACAGGGTCGGGGTCGTGGTCAGATCACTAGGAAGAACGGAGCGGAGACGGCAAGTTCGGTAGAGCAAGACGCCTCGGGCTGGACGCGTGTTCGTAGTTAGAAAGAAGATGAACAGAACACGCGCAGCACGGGTCTCAGTGCCGTTTCTTCCTCGTCTTCTTGGTGCAGAACAGCTGTCTGGTTTCCATTAGTGACTCTATGTTTAAGTCAGTCTATGAAATGTTACGGGTCTACCTGCAGCAACCAATTAAGCTTACATAGCTTATTTAATTGGTTAGTTCATGCATATCGTCCATCTATGAATCGCTCCGTCCCGAGGGACGATAATGGCGGTTTAGCGGCTGACGTTTTCACGGCTGGCAGTGTTCGTTTCCTAGACCGGGAGCTCTAATGGCGAATTCCTCTGGCAGTTCCAGGGCGCTTTCCAAAATCCGGGACCAAGGCACAATTCCGCTCCGTGGGACCCGCTCCAAATCCACGAGCGGAAGATGAACTCGCATTTTTGGAGCCACCTTTCCGAGACGGTCGGCCATTCAAAATGGCCGCTGCTCGAACTTGACAATGACAAGTCGACCAACGCCTCAGCCAACGGTGCTTTCCGACGACCGGTCACAACTGTCACTGTTTAATTCCAGAGATAACACGCGACACAGGCAGGGCGAAAATATACGTACCACGTAAAGAGCCCCTGTCACAAACAATGAGGAAGACGTCCGCGTTCGCCGCCGTCACATAACCTTGGCCCTTGGGCCGCCTCGAAGCGGAGGGGCACGCACGGCGATCGCCATCAGTGGAGTTCAGATTGCTGGTAAGATTTTAATAAACACAAAGAGGTAACAAACCATCACTTGCACGGTCGTTTCTTAATCGGGTCTTGCTGTATTGCACGAGAAAACGCCGGCGGCATGCAGTGTAAAGGGCCGCCCACACTAGCGAGAAAACGCGCGCGGCGCGCCGATCGCGTTGAAAACGCGTTCCGCAAAATCGGTTGAGCGCGTGAAATCATGCGTTCGCTCGAATGCTTCAAGAGTGCGCGAGGCCTCCTGTGCTGTCACGTGACATTCGCCGCGATCGGCGTGCCACGCGCGTTTTCTCGCTATACTCTGTTTCACCTATGATGTACCGCAGGGAAGGCTACAAGCGCGAGCTTCTTGCCCTAGGGCACATCTGGGCGGAACAAGCTCTCGTGCATTAAGGACAGCTGCCAACGCTATGAGCTCGCGCTTCTGGCCTTCGCTGCGGCACAACATAAGGTGAAACGGAGTATAGTGTGGCGGCCCTTAAAAAGGTAAAAAATCAGTGGCGGCAAAATGAACAGACCTAACTTTGCGTCTGCCTCCTTCAGATTTTCTGTCGTTCTTTTTCTCGTTCTTCCTTTCACGATCACAGATGTCAGCACTTACGATTTTCCACGCTCCAGTCCCGGCTTTGTATCCTTGATCTACGCGAGGTAGAAGCGTTCGAGCCGTTACAATCCCGCGTAAACAACCGACGTATCCGAACAGATCCAGTCTCGACGGCATGGCCGGTCCGGCGACCTCGTCGTCCATGTGCACCGCCGTGTTAAAGGAAATGACGTAGCGCGCTTCTGTCAACTTCCTCCAAGCTCCCTGAAATCCCACGGATCAAGTTCGGCGGGGCGGGCACTGCCACAAATCTACGAGGGGAAGATGACCAACTTGGGCCGGATCTACCAGCGAAAGATGCTCGCTCCAAAAGGGGCGCTTTTGGAGCGCTCAAAATCTGTGAGCGGAATTCACCCAAGTTGGACAAGTGGGTGACGTCGCAAACAGCCGCGATTGGCCAGCGCCGAGCTTGACATTGGCGCTGGCCAAAAGACCCTTTCCAAAATTTAGTCTGGCCACCTGTATAATTATCGCTACTTAAATGTATACCATATGTACATGCTAACGATGGCCTTCTGGTGGTTGGTGAAGGAAGAACGTGAAGAAAGGCACCGATGCGGAGCCTAACGATCCAGGCGTTGGTCTTTGCATTGTTGTTCGATGTGATCGAAACTCATAAGCTTCTGTGTGCTAGGCATTTGGGGGTGTGATATGAATTCTTGGAATGCTTGGCTTCGACACGCCAAAGACAGCTCACTGACCATAAAATGCGGTGAATTCCAAAGATTTACTGAAAGGAACCATGAAACGATTTTAGAGCGCAGCTCTTAGGCGCCCGTTTCCGGCTTGAGCGGCGTCGGCGTCGCTGTCGGCGTAACCGTAAGGTCACTGTGACTCTCCAGGTCACGTGACCCCCCCCCTAGATCACGTGACCCCCCCACCCTCTCCCCGAGGTCACGTGACCCCCGTGAGGGGTGAGGAAAAGGAGGGGTATACTCCTCCCTCAGTACCCTTCCCTCCTCCTCCTCAAGAGCTGCGGTCCGATTCGGCGTTACAGGGAGTTGTAAACGGCTTTCATTTTTCTACTTTCTAAATACTACTTAGAATCACTCGCCAACGTTAATAACTGAATAAACTTGTCTTTCTTTTTTTCTAGGCAATGGCAGTCGCAAAAGGGATTCGAGAAATATGCGCACCGTTCATCCCCTCAACTCGGAGCCACACTTGTGCAAATTACTTGAAAATGTAACGGTTTACATTACAAAGTACCTACCCTCAAATGTAATGGATTACGGTTACAAAATACTGTCATTGAAAAATAATGAATTAATTTACTCTTCACGTTACAAATTACACTCACGTTACTTTTCCCGTACACTTATCAAGAAAACAATATAAACAATTCTGATGGTTTAAAAAAGTATTCTGCAACAGTACTTTCCATTTCTCCTACGCCCGCGTTATGGTAGTCCTTGTAAAAATAAACGATTGTATTTAAGAGAAAGAATGTAGGTGTACTCCGTACACCTGTAAGCTGACAAGGCCGCAAGGGCTGCAACCATCCGCCACCCCATTAGCTTACGGCGACCGGAATAGACCCCAGGAATTCTTCAGAAAAAGGTAGCGATGCGCCTGCTCAGTAGCAGCGTCTACTTTCGTTAGGAGATTCAGAGTAAAGGAACCGATCTGCAAAAGCTCCCTTTTGAAACGGGCCTGTCAAGCGTGAGTGCAACGTCTCCAAGATGCGGTCTCGTGCATGTTGCTTTGACCAGACATGTACACGTTACCCCCAAAAAGTAAAAAAAATACCGTTACTCGCTCAAAAAGTAACTACATACGTTATTCGTTACCGATTCTCAGAAGGAACACGCCACTTCTCCTCAAAAGTAACGAGTTACTTTTCTCGTTACTTTGACGACCAAATGCACAACTGCTTTTGTTTCATGGTTTATTGTTTTTTTTTCATTAGCTGCCTCTCCAAGTTTTCATCAGTTATGTTTCTCCGCATCCTTGAAAATAGATCTCCGGCGACGCTAAAAAGTCGCTCTACTGACGCGCTGAAGGAACGGCAGTGTTGTGCTCAGGAAAGACATACTCTTGTTGACTATTCGTTTCATAATAACACTTTTAAACACTCATTTTTTCCTTCTGCTATTAGAATCTGGAACAGCCTTGATCCACACGTGTTCAGTCACGGCACTGTTGAATCATTTATCAATGCAGTCGAAGATGAACTTTTTTCGTAATTATTAGATGTTTTGAATGACGAGAAGTGTTGTTCATTCGTTGTTAAATGCCTCACATGTATCTTTTTATTATGTACCAATGCCTGCAATAATCCCTTCGGGGATTGGCAGTATTTTGAAATAAATAAATAAATAATAAAAAAGAGCTAATGAATCTGGGATTCTCCACCTCTTTTGTTTGCTTTCTGCTTCTAAGGTTCGAAGTTGACAGTGGGTTTTGTGCCTTTTCCGCGTTGGCAACCTCCGGGTTTACATTCTACCTGTACACGATTCTACAAGGTTCAACCAACGAACACAATACTGGGTGAGGGACATTCCCAGCCGTATAGAGTTTGACTGACCTGTTCAGAGATAAACGTTGCTATACTGTCATACGTTGTTTAGTTGTTTTTCAGGTTGCCCATCTGCCTTTCTCGCAGCAGACGCACACTGAGGTGATTATTAAAATGAGTCTGTGTAAACGGTGTTGCACAGGTTACTCCTCCAATGCAACAAAATACCGTTACTCGAGGAAATCGAAAGTTGAAATATACAGAAAACATCAAGAAATCAGTCGAATAGAGTCAGCTAAGCCTGTAATTGATAATCACATGGTGGTATTTTAAGTGGATGGCTATATTTTTTTGTTCTACTCCTACTAAAAAATCCGGTATAATTTTTTGCTATCCGGATTATGGAACCGGAAATCTATCTGGGTTCTATCTGTATTCTATCTGGAATTTAGGATTTCAGAAAATATTCCTTTGTCTGAAATCTGCATTTCCGGTTTCCAGAAAGAAATTTCCGGTTCCATAATCCGGATAGTGAAAAGTTATAACGGATTTTTTGGTAGGGTAAATGACGGGATTTCGGCGAGTGGTTTGAAAATCAGCCATCGAAGAACGTGATGCATCTCGAAAGATCCGGCAGATCCGGGGCGGCCTTGACGTCATCATGCCATGAAGGGCCAAGTCTACCATAGTTACAAGCTTCGCCACTTGTAGGGGACAACGCCTTACAATCCCGCTTAGTTGAAGGGCTGTAGCATATTGCAGAGCGGCGGAGATGCCTCCAGTGTGCGATGGCCGACAAACCCGACAAAAGCGGTAGGTATGAGGACGAAGACGCCACTACATGACCAGTCGTCATGATGGTCGAGAAGTGATTCGGCCTAGAGTCGTATTTGTATGACCCGCGTCTGCCTTGTCTTTGTCGTCTGCAACAGGTAACTGAGTCTATTCACGGAACGATCTTACGACAAAACCTAAGAAGAAATCCGTATTCATGAAGCGAATTTATCCCCAGTTTTTCGTAAGCTACGATGAAATCCTACGACCACGCCTACAACAGCTCCAGAGGTTTATGCACTTTTTATGATCAAATCCACATTGCCGGTAACATCACTTGCATACGTTGGAAGTGCAACGTTGCAACATCACTTGCATATGAGGACCAACGTGCATTTCGATGTGCTCTGTGTGTGCGTCCACACTTCAAGCAGCAAGAGAAAAGAAAAAAAAGTTATCGAAACTGGACATTGCGGCGGAGACAAACGCTGGAACCACGCATACCCGAAAAAGCTTCAAAGACAACGATCCCACTGACCAAGCGACCGCCAAGGACTATCTAGGAACGCTAGGTCTAGAAGGCATTCCGACGCAACGTTTCTTTGACGACCCGGGAAAGACCATCTGCACACGACCAGCTGGCTTTCTGGATGGAATATGCCCACGCGACCTTTGTGGACCCTTCCCGTATGAATAGTTTGAACCCTGACCTTTGTGGGGTAACAAGGTCAGTCGTTCCCCTCGTCGTCCCTAGCTTGTTTTCAGATGCAGCGATGACGAACGCCCTCGTCTAAGAGGGACACTCTCCTTGATTATCTCTCCTTTACTGTGTTATAGGGCTTAAATAAACGCCATATGGATTGCCTTTCCAACATAGGTACGTTACACCGTTTTTAGTATGTCCATTTTATTTTGACATGACGGTGAGCCAAAACATGCCGAGTTAAGAGCAGTTGTTGGGAGCTACTCATTGCAGGTGCAATCTTCCTCTGCCGAGCGTCACGTCAGCATCGAGTTGCGATTGCGTAGTGACCCAGCGGTTAATAAAATCGCTTGTAAAAGATCGTCCCCGAAGCGGTAACCAAGAACGCGGTGTCAGTGCTGTTCCGATCCCAGTGCGAGCAGGTATTCGTGGATCTTGCTGACACTCTTAGTTGAAACCTATCTTCCTGACTCAGCTCCCTCCCGCATCCCCGAAGACATGAAAAACGCCTGCAGCGATCTGTTTAGTACGCCTCTTTGCGGAACCGTGCATGCGGGCCGTCTCCTTTAGCAACGATGTTAGTTCTGTTGACTTCAGCTAGCGATCGAGTTCGTTGCAGTCGATTAAGGCAGCTGTCCCGTCATCAAGAGTCGTGGGCGTATTCGCGCCCGTTTAAATAGACATTTCCTATGAGCTTCGCCAGAAAAGACGACCCGATACTAAAACTAATGGTGGCCAACTCTGCGGTTCCTTTTTTCACTAAAGTGCCTCGGTACTACGTTCAGGCCTAAGTAATCTATATGGGTGAGCGTACTTCCCGTTGTGGCGCTGCTGTTACTAACATGTCGTCACGGCATTCCACCGAAGCTTCACAGCACCCTCAAGGTACTTTTGGTTATCGTTTTATTCGGTTTAAACACGTTTTCTTCCATTATCTTACGAAACATTGGCATTGGTGAAGTTATACTTTAACCCGCTTCATCTTTAAGCAAAGATATGAGCTCCTGAATGTGGTTTCCGTAGCTCTTCAGCGTCGGCGGAGATGTATTCGTAAGGAAGCGGGAAAACATAAATGATGAAAACTTGAAGAGGCAGCTACTGAAAAGAACCCAATAAAGCATGACCATGAAACAAAAGCAGTTGTGTATTTGGTCGTCAAAGTAATGAGAACAGTAACTCGTTAGTTTTGAGGAGAAGTGACGCGTTCCTTTTAAGGATCGGTAACGAATAACGTATCTAGTTACTTTCTGAGCGAGTAACGAGTAACGGTATTTAGTTACTCCTTTGGGGTAACGTGTACATTTCTGATATTGAGCAAGCCCCGAAGGGTACGTCGCGGACGATATTAAAAAACACAGGCGAGGGCGTGGATACAAATCCTGCCGCGTTATCAACCAGAAAAGAAAAAAAAGCTGAACCATTATCGAGGCTTCAGCGGCTGTTCAGCCTTTGTCGTCACTCGCCGTTTGACACGCTATCGCCGAGTTAATGTTGAATTCGCCGAATATAGAGGCGCTCCGCCACAGAAGCCAAAATCGGCGGAATCCACCCGCTCGGCAGGTTGAGTTATCAGTTTTCGGGCGTTTGATAATAAGTTGGCGGGATAACTGGCGATAGATAGGTATTATTTTATTGCACCGAGCGCTACTACTATCGATGGTGACAGAGCAATCACTTGCCGACCAAGGGGGAGTCACGACAAAAATCGAACAGCCGCTGAAATGTCGCTCGTTCACAGAATAGCTTCGATGCTAACTCAGCTTTCTTCCGTTAGATAGCACATGAAGGTCTTCGAGCCACGCGCTTGCCTGGGCTGCAAGTTGGTCTGCTCGTTGCGTACCGCGTGTGTTTGTTTACCCTTCAATGTGCCCACGTGCCCTTGTTTCCTCTCAACCTCAAGCAATAATGGCGCGAGCTTGGCCGCCTCGTCATCGCGCGTTCCCTGGGCGTTCTCTGTGTTGACACTTGATTGGCGTGCCCCTCTTCTGCGTTCCGATGCGCAAAAGACGCATTTTAGAACAGCTGCTCGTCGCATAGTCCATGACTGTACGTGAGCATGCTACAGACGAACTGACTCCTCCCCCCACCCCTTTTTTTCTCCCTTCCCTCTTTGTTTTCCTCTCAGTAATATTTACGTTTCTTTCGTAGCTCGTCCTGGGCGATTTGATTTTTCAAAGGTCCTGCCACGAGACTAAGGGATGGAAGAAGAATGAAAGGCAAAAATAAAGAATGATATAAAAAAACGAAAATGA